>CM056994.1:123000492-123077992 GCA_029891345.1 Dryococelus australis | reverse complement strand
AATGGAGTTAGTGCTCTTGTAGTGTGTTTAATACCGTAATATGTTTTTAGTGCTCGAGATAAGTTCAGTCTCCTCCTGAAACCAGATTATAAGTATGTAAGTAAGAACACTCTTCTACAATATTTGCTTCATTTATAATCTTAAGATTAACAGTGAAAATATTCCCTGCTGATAAATGCCCTAATAGACGGTTATGTGTATGATTTGAAATACTGAGTGATTAAATGGAATATCTTTACTATACTGTATACATTATTGAGATTGTCTTACTTTCTAACGACTGCTTTGGATTTTATGAAGCTGAGGGTGGAAGACTTGTCCCGAGAAGCTAAGACATAAAGAATGTCAGCAAGTCTCACTTATAGATTTAAAAGGGTATTCTATCATATATGATTGCAATCGCAATGATAATAAAAATCTCAGTGCACATTAAAATTCAAACGGTTCATTCAAATCGGAGAAGATAATATTGAAGAAAAATTTAGAAAGTCACTGGAATTTTCACAGTCTCTTTTCGATTTATTCGCTCCAATTTTAATTATTTGGCATACATATATTTTTTTTTTTTTTCACCAGTTATATTACATGCTCATTAAACTTTAGTAAATATCGTTAAGAGTATTTTACTTTACTGGGGTGAGACTTCAGTCAACTTCACACATAATAGATATGCACATTGACCTCAGGCGATTTGGAAATGTAAGAATATATATGTCAAATTAATTATGTTTTTGTTGGATTAATGGTTTAGACTGGTTGCACTCATAATGCATTCGTATACTTATCAGCTGAACTTTAAAAAATTTTAATGAACAAATTTTACAGCATAAAATAATGCAAAAATGTGAACTGGAACTGTACATTCAAATATAAGAAAGCTAAATTCCACTCATGCAAGCCCACAGTATTGCGAGATAAATGTATGCTAATAGAAAGGATGTAAATATGGATTAAGGCACTCGCGCCTCTAATTTCACTGAAGTGCTGTTTCTAGGAAATTCAGAATCATATTGCTTTTTACATTAAAAAAAACTCAGAGAGAACCATATAGATATAGATGATAACACAGCTAATGTCTTTGATAACGTTGCAATATGAACTGTATTAACATCACTTTGTTATAAACCAAGTAGAATGGTTTTTTTTTATTACTCTCTGTTATTCCAAACTAGCTATTTTTACTTTTCCTACAATTTTGGCACTTTTAGAGTGGCAACTCAGCTGTAGATTACAATCACCAAAAATTTATATTAGGTAATGAAAAAATCTCATAGTGATAACGTATTGATTTCTTTCAATCCACATAAAATAATTGTTAAGAACTGTACAATAAACTTAATAACAGTTACTGCCATTCTGTTACTCTTTAATTGTATATATAAAGATTTATTTTCACTCTGAATATAGCTTGAAGATAAAATGTAACTCTACGTACATAAAATAAACGTAAAATTATACTTTAATAGAAATTCACCATTGTTATGTTAAAGTAAATATTTCCCATGCTGGTACAACAAATTACATTTAATTTGAAATTGCCATATCTCTAATTGATATACTAAATTTGTCTTCAATCATAATGATAAAGAAACCACAAGCTTTCAGTCCTGTGTGGGAGATTTTGTTAGGTATCACATAGAAATAGCTATGTGTTTAAATTTCACTTTGAAACTGTTTGAAAAATAAGAAATAACTTAGAAATCGCACAAAGCTACTGCAATCAAATACCTACATCAAGAACAATTATAACGTGTAGTGAAATATCACTTAACGTTTTCTGACTTTTCTTTTTCGTGTGTTTCTTGTCGTTGAGTGCATCTTCCAAGCATCAGCACATATCAGCACAAGAACACAACAATGAATGTGATGTTTAGTGCAAAGCTGTTATATACCTTTTACGGAGGTTGATTCTGGGTGGGTGGGGCACATCATTTTTTTTTTGCACGGCTGGGAAAAGGTGTTCAGCTGTGACTCATGTATCTGCAGCCACTTCCTGTACCCGACCAGGCTGTTCTGGTATCTTCCCCCTCCCCCGAATCCATGTTCCATCAATGTTTCTTTCGCTTCAACATGCCTTGTCATTCCATTAAATTTTAGACTTTGAATATAGCTATCACACTTTATAGTGAAAAAAGAAAAATAAAATAAAATTAACAAATAGGAAAAAAATTACAAATTAATAATTTAAGTTATTAAAAGAGATGAAGTTTCCGTGATCTTGTATTTGAAGTAGGCAAAAAAATATTTGTACGTAAATTTTTTATGTTCTACATTAGCTATTTTTAACTGACCCATATACACTTCTAGAGGAAAATGTAAAAATTTTCTTTCAATAATAGTTTCACTAAGAGACCCGCCTACTTGAAGCTGTTTTGCTCTCCTTTGTGGACCAAAAGCATAGGAGCAAAAAGAGTGACATTGATGAGCATACTTAGCTCCCCTTTTCCTCTACATGTTTTGATATGAAGTAGCATCAAAAAGTAGTGTTTGCTGTGTAGAGATACTTTGAAACAATAACTAATAACATTTTTTAATACTTCCGCAGAAAAATGTTGATTTCTAATACTCTGCGACACAGAACAAGCGCCATGTAGGCGGCTTCTTGAATAAGACAAATTTAAAACATAAGTTTTTGGAATAGTACAAGCTTCTCAAAATGAAATATTTCTATTTAAAGTATCTTCAATATAATTTCACACTTGTATTAAGCCCTGCTAAAGTCATACAATTGTGTCCTTTTCAGAATCCTTCCGTTATACGTCCAAAATTACATTATCGTGTGACCTATATGTTTCAACTACTATGATATTATTTTCTGAATGGATTTGAGCACTTTGAACCGGTTGTGGCCATGTTATGCAAACTTTTTATTCACACAATCATCTAAGCACGTTACAGAGGTAATTGTGTTTCAGGTACATAGAAGGTAGTTACAAAGATTTATAAACCATTAAAACATCAGTGTGTTTAAAATCTTTAACTTTATCTGGTCAATACTCACTATAGTTTAAACATTCACCTAAAGTGGCCCAATCATAAACATAAATCAACTGTGTGTTATTGCTGATTATTGCACCACTGCGACCTCTCAATATTTTTCTTAGTCAAGGTTCGGCCTCACCCACCATGTTGAATTTTTTATTTATTTAAATATATGCCATAACTTTCTTTTCAGTGAAATAACCAAATATTTGTTACTATAACATTATAACAATTGACAATCCCCTTCGAATTTTCTCGTCAAACAAAATACGGCATGACTACTTGCCGAATTTTCAGAATTTATGTTTGTACTTGAGCGTAACAAATATTGTCGTGATTGTATAGTTGCAGTTTCATAATATGTGCTGGTATACAACTGAAATAAGCTATAACCAAAAATTCGAAAAGCGTGTGAGGCCGAGTGTGAAATCATCTAGCTGGAAAGATGGCAAGAGGCGATGCGAAAAATAAATTTTTATTTAAACTGTTTTTGGGTTTTCTTTTGCATTAACTTTGCTGGATTACGAAATACGCTGAAATTGGAAACACGTAACCAGCTGCTATAAACGCTGTAAACAAAACAAAGTTTAACGTTTAAGAAAGCGACAAACTGTGCTTGTGTGTTTACCTTCCCCTTTTTCTGAAGAGAGCAAATAAGTATACTATAACACAGACTAATAAAATATGTTTCCACTAGTGATACGTTAAATTGTCAAGAAACGTATGTACGAAAAATATGTGATTCGGTAACATGTTATTTGCAAACTATCTCTCACCAGTCGCTTCCTACACAGTACAACTGTCTAAATTTAAAATTATTCTGGTTTAAAATAACTGTGAATAGACTGTTAAACGACATTGAAATTATTTAAAATATTGCGTAACGAAAGGAAAATAAACACTGCCTACCATTTACCAAAAATGTCATTAAGTTCAGCGTGTATTCTTTTTTCTTAATTCGGACTAATATTGCGACACTTAAATGTAAGTGATTTTTAAAACAAATTATGAATCAGCACATCAAAACCATAAAAATAATACGTTCTTGATGTCGAGAAATTCATTTGTTAAAATGTAATGCGTGTTTCCTGGTATGTAGGGAACAAAGAATGCACTGGAATTAATTTCAAGTTAATTTTTCCGCAGATTCAGTTCCCTTAGTAATAACTAGGGAGAAAGGGGTAGGTACATTTACTACGCTCGTCTTATATTATCTGCCGAGTGCCAAAGTTTGACCCCGTATACAGTACGCTCTTATGCAGATTCTTCGGTATTGCAAACCTTGTACACCTCCCAGAAAATTTTCCGCCGAAGGGTTGTAATATGAGTGGTTGTGCACTTTATGCAAAGGGCGGAAGATAAAAGCTAGCAGGAGGCAGTTGTCTGGCCGTCCGAGGGTGGTAGCAGGAGAGGGCTGGGATAGCACCCTCAAAAAGTATTGTCCGATACCGCTAACGGATCCCCTAGCTTGGAAGCAGGTCAAGCAGGCACACGACTCGCGATATGCTCGCCATCACACTCCCTTCTTTTTCCTTCAAGTTAGAGCAATAAATGACCCATCCCTCCTGTGGTTTTCTGTGATCGTTGCCGCCAAGGATGATGAAAACTAACTCACTTCCATTGACAATTCGCCTGAACCCTGAACATGACTTTAAAACTGTGACCCCGTTATTTTATTGGATGCAGATATTACAAAATATAAAATGCACTCTGCTATCGTAGTTTTGCAAATGACTGGTTCTTAAAATAACACAAAGTTAAAAAAAAATTTTATTGTAAAAAATTTTTCAAAATATTTTGAGATAAAGGGCACTGAAAAGTCGTTTTTAGCTATGTTGGAAGATATTGTTAAATTGTTTTCTATGTATGCGGTGAACTTAAAGTGGGTTTACAATTGCATGGTCACCTATAATGTGTAGTTAACAAATCATTACATTAAAAATTAAAAAAATAAAAAGGAAATACTCTACCATACCTCTTTGCTCACGATTAGCTTGACATCTTGTGCAATACTACATTGAAGTGAACATTATCCCTTCAAACAAGATATACATTAAGAATTTCATTAAAATATTTGTCATAGGTCATATGTCAAACCTATTTATGAATTCTTATTAAAAATAAAAAGAAACAATAAACAGACACATGAAGAGTTGAACATTGTTCCTCGCAAAATGTATTAGGCAAAACTATTTAAAAAGTTCTAATTATAAATGAAACCAATCTCAACATTTTAAATGCTCTATCTTTAAATGAATTCTGGGTTCTTTTAAACTAATTCAATTAAGTCATCTGAAGATATCTGTGTCTTTCTAGGCAAAAAACAAAGAAATGTTAATGGAACGTGCACCAAGTATTCCATCGTAGATCTGCGCAAGGCTCCGATTGTGGTAGTCATACACAATTTACTATGAATGAAGATGGTGGTTTATCATGAAAATTTTCTGAGTGAAGTTAATTTACATTTCTCTATTGCCTAATTGTAGGTTTATGATTTGATGAGGTATCATGATACAGCATAGTTTATTACAGGCAAAACACGGACGTTCAATATCACAGTAGTTGAAGACTCATTGAGCCTGCCAAACGAAGAAACAGTTTCTCACTCACACACCAACCAGTAACTCAACAAGCTCTTAATAAATGTGAGTGTTTATTGCAACATAACAGATTTTCCGAAATTTCTACAATATATCATCCCTAACTATGGGATTGTAAGAGGTAACCATTAAATTTACTAGTCAAAAGTTTCAAGCAAATTTCAATGCAGGATCTCTGCTAGTTGTATACACATTCATGTGGAATGTTATAAGCTATAATGTTTTTAATTATGTTGTTTTTGGTCACTTTCAATGGCTTCTAAATAGTCTTCGCAATAAGCATAATTTGTTTAAATTTATATTTCCCTCTAGTCTCAAATGTTTTTATCAATTGGAGCACTAGTTGTGTACAATTAGTACAGCTTGCTTAGAAAACATGCGCACGTTGCAAACACTTTGCTACCCACTTCAGGTACTCAGCTGACTAGTTCTACCGTGATTACACCCTAGCACAAAATATAGCCATTTCTATAAAATAATTTTCAGTGGCGTATGAGGACTGTACCAATACGTTATTGCCATATGTAAACATCTTAGATATCATTTTGAAGTCAAGGAAGCTCATTGCGAAAATATTGCATCATATTGCGATGACCAACGATCTGTGATGTTACACACACATCCGTAATCAGGGATAATGTTTCAGCCCAAAAATTGTTGTAACTCTTCGATCAAAATTATTTGTTCGTTATCACCCTGCTGAATCTGGACTCGTTCATAATCGAATAACATCCCCATTGGTTCTTCATTTAAATTTGATGTGCAGGATGTAAATGAATATGTTAACAATGTTTGGTGGTATGTAGATGGGTACCATGTGATCATATTTTGTTCATACATCCAAGTCAAGAAACATTTTGGTTATGCGCTAGGGCCTTTGAAAGGGGAGGGTGTAGACACACGTCTGTTACTCCCCGCGACGCACAGTACAGACTTCGCATTCAGTAGCTGAAGGTGTACTAAAGGTACTTCATCAACTGTTATGTGATACACAGCAGTCTTTCACCATGCCTACAGCCGACGGCAGTGTTTCATTCTGTTTAGTGCTTTCGTACTGTATAGTTAATTTGCGTGGCTAAAGTCAAATGTGAGGAAACAGTGGTGGACTTGTACACAAATGCAGAATACACCGAGATTCTTCTCATCTAGAGTGAAGCCCGAAAGTATAGGCTATGCAAGCGAGGCTTACGGCTCTTATCAACAAGGTTACCCCAATAGGCATCAATCAATCCGCCCCATTTTTCCAAGGTAGGTGGGTGTTTATGTGAAAAAGGCAGCTATACTCTTAACAAACAGTGGACACAATCAACGTTTATTTACTTCTTTCCCAATTTTAATGATTCGTACTGCTTCCATACTTCTCTACATTTCAGACCCCATAGCATATTAACAAAGCATTTCTGGACATGGGTTTACAAACAAAATATTATAATATTGAAAGTAGGTTCAGTTGGAGTAAGTTTTAAAGTGATGTAAATATAAATTTTCAGTTAAGGTGTGCCAATAAACTTGATTTAACTTGTAGCTGTGTTTATGCCTGGATAGCTGTGTCTCATAAATGTGCCCTTGACCTTTACCTTCTTTTCTTCGCAGCCTTGTTAATCTTCAGTATTGAGGAGCACAAATAAAAGAAACAAAACACAAAAGGAAAACTTGGACATTAACTACCACTTATTACCAATTGAATGAACAGGAATAAGTGAAATGAAATAAACTGATTTATTATTTGTGAAGATAAATATTCAACACACTGAACTAGTAATATGACGTGAAACTAATTGTAATAAGAGGAAATAATTTACTCAGTCATTTTAAAGTTTCAAATTATTTATTTCATTGCGCTAGTGCTAACTTTGGTAGAGCAAGATTCTCTTACTAGTATCTCAAGATTTCCGTGGATAAATTTCCAAGGGAATTCATTTGGTTTGTGATATTTTTTAAATTATAGTCCAAGATTGGCGGGAAAAAAATTTAATGTTCACTTAATTTCTTCATAAATCTGTTTTACTGCTTGGACGGGAAAACTTCTAAAATCACCAAAACATTGTTTCGAAACTTATGTAATTTGCAAAATCAATTCACTTCCACTAGACTTTCAATTTTTCCTAAGACAATTACGCTGCTCCCTGACAGTCATGGGATCCTTGATTCTGCAAACCCCGGGACCGCCCGGTTCAGTGCCTCGTTGATGTTGGCCCATAAATATGTCCAAAATACTAGTTTGGACGGCCAAAACTTAAGCAGCCATGTTCTAGCTTCTTATTTTCTTTTATACTGCATTTTCAATTACCAATGCAGGCCTTTTCTTCTGATTTATCTGACTCATCTCTTGCCCACTTAAAAGACGGCCTCATCCGTGCACTATGATCACGAGATAAAAATGGCCTCGGGACACAATATTTAAAAAAATTTGCAATATTGCAGAATGAATTTTAATTTTGAAAAGAGGTCAGAATTTAGCTTTGGGCTAGTGCAGCACCTGCTGGTTTCCATGGCAACCAGTCACCACTTTAAATTACGTTTTCTTACATGCCAAAAAATATTTTAGTTGTTTGATTAATAAATTTTGAAGAATTATTAAGCACCGAAAACCAAAGAAAATAATTATTGGCAGCGAATCTCCACGAAAATAATAAATAATAAGAGAATCACTAGAAAAGTATTAGAATAATATAGGAAGGTAGACAAATATGGAATACCAACTTCATTTTGTATAGTGTTTTTTTTATTCCAGTTGCAATGATGCTTTTTGCTTATTAATTATAATGCACAACAAAACTGCTATCGTGGAAAACAAAACTTTTAAATATTAATTTTATTATTGTTGCACAAATCATCAATCATAAGAAGGGTGACAAATATGGAATAGTGAATATAGTATGACATAATGTGCAATCTATCATGCTACACTATCGACAAGACACTGTATATATTTTCTACTGTGCACATTGATTTGAAATTGCTCTATTTACAAGCTAGGCATATATTTAATTTACAATAATCATAAACATTTGCTCCACTTTAATAGCCGGCGCACTCCGAATGACACCAAAGCTGGCAAATTGCACACTTTATCTACGTTTCACCTTGTGTATTCTCCAAATACGTTGTTTCACGGAAGATACACACTGCTTTATCATTATCCAGAGTTGTTCCATTGTGTTCTCTTCAATGTCACTAGAATCGTTGTTAACAGATAATTCTTCAGCAGAAGAACTAGGTTCATTGGGCACACTGCCCTGACTTTAAGTGCCAACATATTTGGCTCCCCCACCACTGCTAACTGTAGACTTTCTTTGGTGCCGTCCTCTTCTCACATCTTTCTTCTTTTGTGACGACAGATGTTTGGCTAACTCGTTCTGTATTCGTTATTTGTACGGTGATGAAGTGATAATCGCGCATGTCCCAGGCTGTCTGCCACGCCTGGAAGTCAAATATGTTTGTTGTTTTCTAGACCTGATGTTAGGGATGTGAGAAATTTGAGTTGGGACAATGATCCTGGATGTAGATGAAGCTAGATTCCCTAGTTTTCTATGAGAGTTCCTCTCAGCGCTCATATGTTGAATGTTAGATGTACCTGGAATTGATTGAACTGGCATGGAAACATCTTTTGTTAAAGTGTCTTGTTGGCTAGTTTCGTTACTGCAAGAAGAGCATGGCAAAGGGGGTACACATTCCTTCAGATTAGGTCTACTACATGGTAGATCATTTCTATGGTACACTGTAGAACCACTGTATCATCAATTTGACTTTCCTCTGAAATGGTAATGGCATGCTCATTTCCTTCATCACTTACAAGAAAATCTTGCCAGAATAAAGCCCAGTTGTCTTAAAACCATTCACTGTGATTTCTTTAGATTGAACCTTCAAATATGTGCGCCCAAACAATTCAACAATATCAAAATGAGTCAGAGGTTTGCCAAGAATGTCGCAACCAGGTACGCACTTCTTCATTATAGGAGGTCTTCAGAGCACCCATTAATGTCTTGTCTAGTGATTGCATCTTATGGGTGGTGTGAGGAGGTGAACATAAGTTTGTAACATTGGTTTCTCTTGCCAGATTTATGACCTCTATATTCCTGGTGTGGGTATAGTGCCCCTCTAATATTAAAAGAACTGGATACTCTTTGGTGGGTTTCACATCCAGAAGAAAGTCCCTTAACCACAATGTGAAAAAGTGTGTCTGTATCCAACCAGATAACCAAATGGATGGTATGCTGAAATGGACCCTAGAGGTGCACCCTTCATGAGAAAAAGACTCATCAATTTGCGTAGGAATATAATGAGAGGTGGAACAAATTATCCTCCAGCACTCATACACAAAACTACAGTTATCAAGGAACCCCTCTGTGCCAAAGCAATCGCTGTCTCCAATCACACGATAACTGTGATTCTTTGTTATATCCGATAAGGGGATTTTTTCCAGCTGTTTTACGATTGAATCACTCCAATCTAGGGTCAGTGATACTGTGCCACTCCGGAATTCCGGCCCTTAAACATAGGGATAAAAGAACAACAAAATTCATTTCGGCAGCAGTTATTAAATCTTACTGTGTTTCTGGAGGTTATAGACGATTATAAACCACTGGTTCCAACTTATGCCATGTGGTCACAGAATAACTAGACCTACATAATTCCATAATTCCTACTACCCCAATTACCTAATCTCACAACACAGGAACCTTTTTGTGAGGTGTTTATATTATTATTTATTTACTTTACAAAACGTATCACCATATTGATGAAGTGACTTTAGTAGGAAGGAAAACCAGATCCTAGCGCACTACCACAAAGAATAGGCTGATTTCTACTGAAATTGCAAAAAAAAATATAGCAATATGTCAATAGTGATATTTTCACAAAAGTAACAAGAAACAGAAAAATTTCCAAAACCTGAAATTTGATTAAAAACAGCTCAAATCAATCAAATTTAATCTAAAATCATTTAAATATTAAGCTAAAATCAATCAAAATATAATTTTTAAATAATAAAATTTAATCTAAATATGCAAGTTAAATAATGTAAATTTGAGCTATAATCAAATGAAATATTATGTTATTCATTTACAGCAAAAGTCCATTCGCGTGCGGCCCAGGAAAAATGAAAAGCAAAATATGAAGAAAGATAATTCATCATGCATAGATTTTACATTTTTCATTTCTATTAAATCATTATGTTATAAAGTATTGACTCATTTATTTATTTTAAGCCATTTTTACTAAATATACTTACATAGCAAGCTGGTAAAGTAATTTAATATTTACCATCTCGAATACAATTTTTTTTTTACCAAACTTAGAATCAGAAAATTTAAATTTGGTAGCAACACACTTTTTATTTTTTTGTAGGTCTTGTAGTGTAGTTATTTCATATGAATTGTTCAGCTTTGTGCAGAACGATTCCATTTTTGTTATTCATAATGAAAAAAAGTAATAATAAACAATACAAAATGATCTTATAAAAATAATGAAATTAAAATAGTAATAAAATTTAATTTATAGTTAAGATTAGTTTTTTTTTATTTTATCATTAATTTTTTCATTATAAATAACAAAATATGGAATTGTTCTCTGACAATTATGAAATGCTCATTCAATGTAAAAAGTGCAGTGAAGCGTTTAACGTAGAAAGTTTTTGCTTTCATATAAACACAAAAGATAAGCTTTTTAAAACCTGTAAAAATATATAAATGAATATGGCAAAAATCATAAGTTTAATAAAAAGAAAGAAATAAGCGAATGTGAAAAATATCTTTATAATTTACATCTCAAAAAGTCGAAAAATAGTAAATCTCACAATGCAGCAGTAGATATTCTAAATGAAATTCAAAAAGATAGTTATCCAAAAAAAAAATGCACAGTAGGTAAATCAATATAATTATTTTCTCTTCATAAAACAGGATAAAATACAACTATATGTAAAAAATGCTTTAATGAGAAATATTGAATAATAAGAACTTAAATAGCTAAAAATTATTATCAATAATTTAAACACTTTTTTTTTATTTCATTAATTTTTATTTTCCATTTTTGTTTTTTCACTTTCTTTATAAAAATTATTATACGTAAATAACACCCAATAAAAAGTGATTATCAATACTTTAAACACTTTTTTGATTTCTTGAATTTTTCACTTTTTTCATAACAATTATTTTTCATAAATAACACCCAATAAAAAAATTATATTAGACTTTTATTTGTTATAAATAAAACAAAAAAGTCTGAGGAAGATCTAAATTCCTAAAAAAAATGGTATAGTTAACATCTATCGCTAAAAACTTAAAAATAATAATTTTTATGAAGTTAAGAAAAAAGTGATTTAATTAGTAGTATTTTAGAACAACGCACAAAGAGTTTTTTAATAGAACACAAGAATTATAAAATTAAAATTTTTTTGATAATGCTGATATCAGATAATTATTTCAAAAAGATAAACATTATTTAATTAGTAGTATTATAACACAATTCAATGTTATTAAATCTCGCAAACAGATTTTTTATTGAAGATGGTAATAAGAAAAATTACCTTTTTATGATGCTGATATCAAAAATAATTTCAATTATATGAAAATGATTTAGAAGAAATGTTTCCTTTCTATAATGATATATATATATAAAGAAGAAAATAACATTGATTCTTAAAAAAATTAATCAATTTTTTGATCATTTATTTTTAGCATATAAATATATTACTAATTTTATGTCTCGTGGATACAAAAACATAAAGAATAAACAGCTACCCGAAAAATTCTTTTACTTCACAAAAAATTTGAAATAATCGGCTGTTTAAAACTTTCCTTTTTCAAATGACAATCTCAATAACAATGATACATATGAAGATAATAGCAATTTGTTAAAAAGTTAACCATTTTCAGATGGTAATATTAAAGAATTATATGATGATAAAAAGAATTTAAAAGAAATATTCCCTTTTCTACCAATGTATATGTATACAAAAGAACAGAAGAAACAATAAAAATAACATAGTTAATACAGCTTTTAAAAGAAGGATATCAATACATAATTTTGAAAATACCTTTAATTTAGAACAGCCTAACCATTTTTTAGCTTCATTAAAAAATTAGGTACTTGAGTCAATACATGATCTACTTACGAACTTTATAGGGTAAAAAACTAGCATAAAATTATATATAAATGTTTGTAAACTAGACGAAAAACATGTAGAATTATTTACATTTCGATCATGTAACTATACAATATTGAACAAAGGGAAAATTATAAATACTTACATAAACATATAATAAGAAATACGTACACATTTATCTGAATTTCAAAGGAGAGGTTCAAGATGGACTTTATATAAAATAATTGGAACACAGGTTGCTATAAATAGGTATGTTCTATTTAATGGAGCATTATATATATATATATTGGTCTACCAGAAGAAATTAATAATAAAAAAACAAACATTAATGTGAAAATGATGATCAAAAATCTTTTCTTTGGGCAATAAATTAATTCTGCTTTATTTCCTGTAGAAAAAGATCCACAAAGAGTTAGTAAATTTATAAATGTGGGGCTTAATATTGATAAATTAATAGATAAATATGAATACCCTATTAAAATTTATACTATATACCATAAATAGAAAATCAAATTGATACATCTATAAATATTTACTCTATTGAAGGTATGTCCACAGTACATCCACTAAAACGTACAAAAAATAAAAAGGATAAGCATATAAATTTACTTTATTTCAAAAATAATAACTCACATTACTGTTGGATTAAAGATTTATCAAAGTAGCTTTCTTCACAAAAAATAATAAACAACATATAACTTATATATGTAATATGTACCTTCAATTCTTTACATCTCAAGAAAAATTTAATAAACATCTAGAAGACTGCTTTAAAAATGAATCAGTAAGAATAAGTTTACCTTTGAAAGGAGAGAAAATATTTCTTTTAAATTACAGACACAAAACGAAGGTTCCTTTTACAATATATGCAGATTTTGAATCTATATTAAGGAAAATATTAACCACTAAACCTAATCCAAGAGAAAGGTGTAGTGTGAAAGATGACAAGAGATTGCGGAACTACGGCGAGGGAGGTGTTCGTGGCGTGAATGGACAAGAGGGTGTGAAACCGACAAGTGAACCCTACTGTGCATGATGGCGCTTGGTGGACTCTAGAACATTGTGACTGGCGGGACATGAACTGAGCTGAGGTGGGACTGAATGGAAGTGTAAAACCTTTTTGCACAAATTATTGAGTTTTATGTATTCAGTAATTTAACATTATGGTACTCTATAATTTCACTTATTCTGTTCTGCAATGAGTGAATGAGACAATGCAGTACTCTATAATTTCACTTATTCTGTTCTGCAATGAGTGAATGAGACAATGCACCTGGAATTGGCAATGTGTTCTCCATCCACCGTACAGCCCGGACTTGACACTTGCGGACTTTCATCTGTTTGACATGATGATGGTACATGAATGAAAGAGACGATTTTCCAGCGACGAAGAAGTGAAAGACAAATTGATGAAATTTTTAATGAGCAGGACACCACTTCCTATCACAAGAGAATGGAAAACCTCATTTTACACTATGACAAATGCTTAACCAAAGTTGGCGTGCATTGTAATTTATCAGCTATTTCTTTATCAAAAAATCTTATGTTGACTACATCTTTTCCATGTATAGTATCAGCTATATTATTAATTCTGTGATTATGAAGAGTAACATAATCTTTTGTATAATCCAAAACTTGAATTATTAAATCTTGTAAAGCAGAAACAATAATATTGTTTTTTGAATATACATGTTTTTAATGCATAATCAGAAACAATAGTGAAAAACCCAAGGACATATTCACATTTATTTATGTATGGCTGTAAAATATTTTTTCGTTATAAGCCTCGTAAAATAAATTAAAACAAAGACTTTCATCTTTCCTTATTGATTTTGTCCAGTGGTTTTTTGTGAAGCAATTAAATGTGGGCTAACTTTTTAGTTGCTTGTTTGCGTATTATTGTATGCGATGTTTACAAAATGAACTTTTTTGACACAAATATGAAAAAAAGGATTTTTTTTCAATGCAGTGCTCTCAAGGGGTCCTCTTACCTTGTACTTGAATGTGTTGCAGACTGTTTGATAAATGACATTTTTTTAACAATTGAGAAAATGGTTTTTTTTGAGTCAAACAAGATTTGTTTGGTGAAACCAAATAATTTTTTTGTATAGGGGCTATTTAATATTTTTTTACTGAAACCAAATTATTTTGTTGTTCTCATTTGGTTGCCCCAAACTGTAAGATTTGGTTGTTGCAACACAAGATTTGTTTGGCTACATGTACAGTAAACAGTTTGGGCAGATATAAAAAAAATTTACTAGTTTGACAGAGTTTTGAACCTGGATCATCTGGGTCCGAGCGCTACCCCTTAGTAACGTCAGCTAACATGTAACAATATATTTCTATATAAACCCCAATAGGTTACTTAGAGTACTTTTGTCACTAATTATATAATACAGTTTGGTCTTTAAATTAGTATTAGATGTTTATTGTATCATCTATAAGATTTTAATGTCATAAAAGTTGTACAAGGTTATTATGGGAGTAATGAATTTCATTTAACTTTAAATAAAAAATTCTCGAGGAAATTTTTTACTTCGGTTTACTCTCTCTGGTACCCTCAGGTAAGCATAACATGGCACCTCTTAACCTTGCACCTGAACTTGCTATCAAAGGGCCTGATGCCAGTTCAGTGCATATGAGCATATGTTAATATTAAGTATTCCTTCCAATGCACTGTTTTCACACTCTGACGGGTCAATATTTCTTGTGGGCATTTGCCATATGCCAGTTCCCATCCTCAACTATCTGTTGTATCAGCTGATTTTGGAGGTGTGTTATCTTATGGAATTGCATATCTGATATCCAGCCTTTACTGTTATGTTGTGCCCACGTATTGTCTTTTATCTACACTAATATAATAAAGAGGTAAAGTTTGTGAGTTGGTTAGAGGTAATCTCTGGAACTACTTATCCAATTTAAAGAAATTCTTTTACCACTAAGTAGTTTGGACCTTCTGGATGAACATAGGCTACATATCATGACGTTATGACACCAGGGAAAAATTTTATATACAAAAAATTTTAATAATCTTATAGCCATTAAATTACTATTTTTGTATGTACATTCATACTCAAAACTATAGATTTATCAAAGAAATGTTCTAAACAATTCATTGAAAATAAAGTTTAAATTAATTTTCTTACTTTCACATATAATTATGGCGAAATAATTATATGTATATATAAAATTTTTGTAGAAAATTTAATAAGCACTTAATTATATTTTTCCCATATCTGTATTAGTTTAGAAAGAATTGTTAAATTTATACACTTAGTTTTAAATGTAAATTTTGAAAGTTTGCAATAAAAAAATCTTTTCAAAATAATAAATTGATGCTCAGCAAATGGTTTTATTAATGATTTTGTGATTATTCACAGTATATTTTGAATACTAGAGAGTTTCTATTGTTTGTATGGGCATTAGCTTAACGATTGGCTGTAATTAAGACATATATACTAAATAATATTGTGTATAGTTTTTTTGAAAATGCTAACTGAAAAAGGTTATTGAATTTGCAAATAGTTTGTTTTTTATTTGTTTAGATTACAAATTAATTGCTTTACATTTTGTTTGATTGTTCATCATAGATAATACCAATGTTGATTTTCTTAAATATCCAATTTAAAAAGATAGTTATCTCACTGCATGTGTTTGGTTGCTACTATCTATCAAATAGTACATAAAGATGACATCATGCCTAAAAGAAAATCGCAACTTTCTAGAAATACGTCAGTGGCGAAGGCAGCTAAATTAGGTTGAATTAGAGAGTATCGCGGAACGCTCGCAGCGGCTTGCCAGCCAAAATATAAGAACCTTACAGGCTTGCACTAGAGTGTCTAGCATGGAATGTTTCCAGCAGCTTGTTGTCCACTGAACACATTCGTTGGAAACACATGCTAGAGTGCCTAGCACTTGGGAACACATGCTAGACTGCCTGGCACCAAACGTTCACGACGACTTACTGCCCAGAGAACACACGCATCTGGCCAAGTTAAACATTACAAATCCATTGATACCATCAACAACATTGAGGACAGTGTGCAGTACCCTCAAGAATTTTTTAATTTGTTAAGACGTTTTCCCTGCAACCACACAATCTCAAATTAAAGATTGGTGTCCGAATAATGCTACTACACAACTTAAACCCACCTTACACATATAATAGCAAGATGCTATTCATAATAGATTTGCGGAACAATATCATCAAAGCAATAATATTAACTGGATCTGCCACTGGACAGCTAGCGAATATTCCACGTATCCCTATGATCCCAACGAATCTGCCTATATCTTTTCAAGCGGTTGCAGTTTCCAGTGAAGGTATAATTTGCTGTCACAATAAACAAGTCCCAGGGACAAACTTTCAAATTTGTGGAAATATATCTGAGCAGGGGATGTTTTTTTCATGGCCAATTATATGTCGGGTTATCTAGAGTCAGAACTCCAGAAAACCAATATATTTTGGTACCAGAAAATAATAAAACAATAAACATAGTATACAGAGGAGCTCTAACAAGTAGATGTAAATTTAATAAAATCCATGGAAAAAAAAATTTGTAATAAGAGGTTTATGTTTCTTATTTACGAAAAACTAAGTTAATTTCAGGATTATACTCCCCTGTACTGTTTATGTAAATTTAAAAAAAAACCTATGAAAAAATGATGACTAAGTCACAGACAGTTACTATTAAAAATAATATGTTAAAATTACATTACTTACTTTATGTAAATTTTAAAATTTTGTAATAAAAAAAATAGTGATACCTATTAATGCTATTAATAATTATGTACATAGAATAATAAATAGATTCCTATTGAAGTGGGCAAGGGTACTGCTAGTTATTTAAATAACTGTTTTCTTTTTACTTCCTTATTTTTTTAAGGTTCCTTTTTGCCATCTGGTGGCATTTTTAAATTACAATAAATTTACTTCAGGGAAAAGGACTTCGGTAAAATGTTAATACAAAATATTACTGGGCTCATCTAAAATAATAATTTTAAATGTTTGTAGATCCCACAATCAGCAATGCTGTCCGTTCTATGATCACTGTGCACATTGATGATGTGAACAATAATGCTCCAACGTTCTCGAACCTGCCGGCTGGCCAGACATACCTGTTTACGTGCACAACTCATAATGTTGAGGTAAGGAAATATTTTTGTTTTTTTCACACTTGTAGTTTTTAAACCAAGGACCAAAAGTTTTTCTTATTCTGCTAGAAAAAAAACAAATTACCTTTAAATCTAAAAAAATTCGGAAGCTTTATTTTGGATGTGAGAATACTTGTTGTAAGTTACTCATAGTAAAGTGAGCTCTTTTGAAAGACCTACTTCATTTAATTTTTTTTCGGCTAATTTATATTTTTCCATCACATGTAAATATGAACACCGACATGCACTTTATGTTTCAAATATCATGTGTATATTCACCTGCTTGGGAAATTGTAGTCTACCATCTATATTTACTCAATAAAATACTACACAAGTTTTAATGTGACCATAAGTATTCTTCTGAGGCTCCAAGAAAATATAGTTTTTTGATGATTATGTTTATAGCTAAAATATTCACTACCGTTAAATAATAAATTTGGGTGAGCAGTTTTCTCATAAGCGCATTTCATCACTTGAATATCTGAACATGGACAGAATTGTCACAATTTTTAGGTACAGGTTTATTGTAAATAAAACACATATGTATTTTGCAAATTAGCCCCTCAGACAGAAGTCATTGTGTTGCTAAAGTACAGAGATAGTTAGAAGTTTTAAAAACAATGCAAGGGTTCTATGTGTGAAATGTTTTAAAAGTGATGTTTGAACTGTTACTTCATTTCAGTATACTGGTGTACACCATTCCCTGTATTAAATACAGTACAATGAAAAACTAAATAATCATTCACAAAACTATAGTTGTGTATTGGTTACATTAAAGTGTGTGTGTGTGTGTGTGTGTGTGTGTGTGTGCGTGGTGCGTGTGTGTGTGTGTGTGTGTGTGTGTGTGTGTGTGTTATATATATATATAATATATATATATATATAATATATATATATATATATTGAACGGTTTTGTGCAGACTCTTCAACCCCTTTCTCCCGCACCTCTTCCAACACACCAGCATTAGTGGTATAGAAGGTTCATTGTTTGTGGTAGTGCCACTTTGAAGCATGTAAATAAACATAACCACTTTCATTTTGTATATCACAACACAAAATTGCCAGTGTAGTAGTATTCAGGTTCCTAAGAGTAGGGAAGGGTGTGGTGACAAGGGAGTGCAATGCTCAGTCAGGGGCGCGAGTTGGGCCCGACTCATAAATTATTATTTATACAATGGGTGAAGTATTACTTAATCTAATTTCAATACTCAAAACTTATTAACTTTTTTGTATGGATGAGGACTATTTATGTTGTCGTTGTAAATGGTCACTTTGGGGGGGGGGGTGGCTAGGGGGGCTTACAACACACATTTCTCAGTGGCCCAGAATTTCTTCTGTTGGGCCAGGTAATATTTACTCAGCCATAGTTTCTTCAAGTTGCATCTGGGTTTTTGTATTTAATATAATATGGACAGTAAGAGAAAAAAGATTAATGTAGAGAGTGAAATGTTAATACAATGTATTTGCTTTGCCATGCATTAATCAAGTTACATTCGTAAATTACAGTAGAACTACTGTGCTGAAATGAGTATGGGCTATGACACATGTGTTATAGCAACAATTTTTTAAAGCATCATTGTGTTCTTTATGCACAACCTTGGTCTTGGTTATTGCTAATCCTCTAACCCTATGAGTCTGGAAGCTCGTTGCTCCGTTAACGGGATGAATTAGCATTTGAGGCCCTTCGTCAGGAGCCCTAAAATAGTGTCATGGTGGGGCTGAAATGGAAGCTGGCTGAGTAAATTCCTGAGAGGGGGCAAACACAGCAGGCATGCTGGTTAGCGTAGCTGATGGCAGTATGGTTAGGAAATGTGACATGGCCTTTAACTGTGGTAACAGTGGTGGGTCTGACCGGTTCAGGATAGTATTTAGGCACGATTTGTGGTAGTGGTGATACAGCCCTCGGTATGGCAAAGCAGTTTAGCTGGTATGCTGGAGCAGAACTCATGTTGCTTTTCCTTGGAGGCACTTGTCAAGTAGAGTTTCAAGTAGTGCTGCAGGATTGCTGGCATGTTGCCTCCTTCACAAGTAAGAACCCCTTTGGAAGTCTGCTCCTTGCTTCACAGATCTGTTAACCTGAGGAGCAGCTGTCTTCCCAGACTTCTGCTTCACAGATCTGTTAACCTGAGGAGCAGCTGTCTTCCCAGACTTCGCTCTCCCTGTTCTATGGTGGGACATGTGGCAGTGTCTATGCTAAGGTTTAGGCTCAGCCATGTGGTAAAGAAAGGTGGTCCAAACTGTGTCTAGGGAAAGAGCAGGCCTTCCAGAGAGCCGTAACCTCTCTGTTGTGCCAGTGCTTGAGGATTGGTCCACTTCTCAATGGAGGGCGTCTCTCCACCTACACCTAATGGTAGTCACCCCCGGTTACCGACTCAGTAAAGGCAACCCCTGTACAGCATCAGCTAGGCATCCAGCACAACGATACAAACTCCTTATCTGTAAACTGGGTAATGTCTCGAGAGAAACGGACTGGTTTGTGGAGCATGGTGTTTGGTCTGGCAGATGAAGCTAGCTGGCTGACGTAAGTAGGAAGCTGGAAAGCGCGACGACTTAGCAGAAACAAAATATCACGAGGTACCTGCACAAGGTCTATTTATATCCTTCCGGTCATGGGCAAGTGAGGGGCAGGGAGTAGAGCAATGTAGGGGTGAGAGCGTGTCACTCTTGCTACGCGAACAAGATGCGTGTTCATTACTCGTGCCTGAAGATCTGGCCACAGGGACATGATGCACCCAAACCTCCAAGGCAGGAATGCATGCACTGCAGGATTGTCTGTAACCAGATGGTGACAGACCTCTCTGTCAGTAAGTGGGCGACAGAGGTGATTTTGCTGGATCTGGCACTAGCGTAACTTGGCATGAGGGGTTACAGCTAAGGTGGAGTTTCACTGTAACAGATGTCATTCATGGTGCATCAAGGGCCCTCCCCTTCCCGCTATTACAAAATTGGAAGCAGATGCCTCAAGTGCGCAGAAGTTTTTCTTGGGTATCTCATAGTCTTGAAGAAAGAATGTGAGCTTTTCTGGAACCACTCTCTCCCTTCTCCAACTCAATTTGTCCCATGGCGTAGAGGGTAGAGGTCAACAGGTAAACTGGTGGAAAAATGTCAACTCTGACTTATGTAAGAAGGGAAATCCATCTTACCCTCTGTGTGTAATACTGGGTTTTGCAAGCTGCTGAAAGCTAAGTAGTTTACAAATGGGAAGGTAAATCAAGCCAAAAATGTCATTTTATGTGGCAAATCTACGCAAATGTGGAACAACTTGATTACAAAATGTTGTAGCCTTAAGGGCATATACTAAGGAATTATATGTAGCAGTTCCTTGAATGGTAAGTTATTGCAGGTAAACTGAGGAATTCTACAAAGCTTGGCAGTTCCTATTTACATCTAGATGAAGTTAACTTTGGCATGCAAATTTTGTTGGGGTACTTGTGTACACAAGTAAAAGAACGAAAAGCAGGAAATATTATGGTGGTGCTATAGTATATGTGTTATTTGGTAACTCTGAATGACTTGGAGAATTGTTATCTCAGATTTATATGAGACATAGGTCTAAAAAAAAAACAAGCATTCTGCATTACATAATATAAAATAGAAAATTTATGGAGGAGCCATGATGGGCAAAAGTCTTTAGATTGATTGGTATGGCTCATTGAGATTTCCTCCAATGAGATTTTCTCTCTCCATTATACGTAGTTTGAAGCCAGGAATACAATAAAAGTTATTTAGTTTGCCTGTAATACTAAAGAAAACATTATGTCAATAAAATGTAGTAGCTCAAAATAAAATACAGGCCATGGTGGTGTAGTGATTAGATTAATTGCCTCCCAACTTGGCAATCAGATTCCATTTCTAGTGGGGTTGTTCCCAGATTTTTGAATGTGAGCTTCGTGCTAGACGATATCTCTGGTCTGCAGGTTTTCTCGGGATCTCCTGTTTCCCCCGTCCCTTCATTCTAGCACTGCTCCATTCTCATCTCGCTTCACATTCATTGCCTCTCAAGTCCTTGATGTTAAGAGCCACCCAAACCTCTGTACTCACTCACTCATAAAATTGCTAATACTAGGGGTCACCGAGCTTGAGATTTTTAGTTGAGCAAAGCCCAATTGAACCTTATCAAAAGTTCCTGAGCTTTGAGCTCGAGCTCAAGATCAAGCTCAAGCTTTATTATTGCAGACAAAAAAAAATAGTTTTATAAGAAAGATAGTATTAGTATTTGAAAGTAATGTGTTCATATCTGCAATTCTAAGCAATAATTTTAACATAACACGCCTACCTTTTAGTTTTAAAATTTTGTTTAGTTTGTGACTAGGTAGACACACCATTTTTGATTAAATAATTTAGATGTGTTATTTCTATTTTTCATAGATTTCATCAAAATGTTCTGTGATTTTTTGAAGATAATGTACATCTATATTCAATTTTTGTTCAACAAAATATTAAGTTGAAGTGTTTTTATTTTATGTAAATGTTAATGACTGAAATTTGCCAGTTAAATATCGGTTAGTGTACACTGTATGTGTACATACATATAAAAGAGAAAGTTGACATGAAGTATGAAATAAAAGCAACGGCATTCATCACTAGCATGATTCCCACACAGAATGTAAATCTTTTATTAAAAATACAACCATAAAAATGAACTATTCTGCACACTATACCAGTTAAATATTTTTGAAGTGTGCCACATGTTGCATCAACTCGAAAATTTGACTGCAAAAATGTAAAAACCCTATAACTGATGAAAATTGGTTAAAAATATATTTATGTTGCTTCGTGTATATAATTTGTACGTTATAACAACATTAAAATATTCCACAACATAACTTGATTATTATTCATATTTTCAGCCATAAAAGCTGTGGTTTTTTTTTTTTTTTACGCTGATGCTATTAAGGTTTGTGAAACATTTAATGACCCAAGCTGCAACAGCCAACAAGACAGTTTGTTAGAAAAATAAGACTTTTCGTAGGGACACTAAATTTTGTGTAAGGTACGAAATCACAAAATTTTCACAAAATTTGCTTTAGTTATTTTAAATTGCTATATAAACAAATGCTTTATGAAAACATGAAATAATTCTGTAAGATACACATGTGAAGTAGTAAAAACATAGTTGTTTCAAGCAGTTGATTGTGACTGATTGTACAGGATTGATCATTTGTCCTAACGACATACTGTTTTAAGTTATCGGAAAGTGTGTTGATTTAAACTGGGTGGCTGTTAAATACTTACCCACATTTATTTTAATTTGCTATAAACGAAAACAATTTTTAAGCTGAGTAAGCTGTTTGCAATCAGGTAAAAATGACTATATAATCTGCATAAATACTCAGGTTAAAATTCCATGTAGGAGATGTAGGAATATATTGGATATATGTGTGATAAGAGTACTGGCCCTTGAATACTGTCGTGGGAGACCCCTGTCCTAATTTTTTATTTTCAGACATGGCTCCGTCCAATGGAACTGCAAAGGAGCACCTATCTCGATAGGAGACTATTAACTTTATATAGCAGTCTGTGAAATGTTTATCATATAGATTATATGTCAAACTAGCATAGAAAACCCTATTGAAGGCTTTTTTGACATCTATAAACACTGCAACGTTGTAGTGACTCCAGTTAAAAGTTTTAGTGATATACTCTGTCGATCTATCTAAATGATGCACTGTAGAGTAGTATTTTCAGAAGCAAAATAGTTTGTCAGGAAAGATATTTCTTTTATTAATATTGTTATATGTTACCGTTCTACATCACTTCCCTTGCCCCATCCTGCTCGAATGTGCGAAGGACAATATGTCAAATGCATCACTGGTAGCAAAAGGAGTATTGCCGCGCGTACTGCAGTGAGTCTATTAGGACTCATGTCACTTCTGTCCTTGTAAGTTGAATGTCTGTCGTTATTATTGCAAAACTGTTCTGGTCATCGCCCTCTCCTTTCTCAGAATGACTCAGGGTGCAAGTAACTTTCTGGATCGGGCCAACAAGTCTATATAAGCATGGTGGGTCTTCAAGTTGACAGTTGAGAGTTTGGAGACCAGTAGGGCCATAAACACCAGGTCTGTCAAACCAGTAAAGTGACAAAATGAGCAGCAGTAACAGTGACCAGTGGGAGTGACTGCGAGCATCGATGTAGTGGAGAGTGAGACTGACGGGTGGGACTATTTAACTGGATGCCTGAGTGTAGGACATTTGGAAGGACTTTGATTAGGATTAAAATTGACATTAAATATTGCATTCACTGATAGTATCAAGTGCTAATAGTAGATATCACTAGTTTAGTGTTGCAAATTAATGGTCTGCCAGCCTGGGATTTTTAGTTTGAGCCAGGCCCAAGAGCAGACTAAAAGTTCCCAAATTTTGAGCTTGCAGTCAAACTTTTTTCTTGCATACAAAGAATTTGTTTTATAATAAAGGTGATATTAACATTTTGAAGATACTCTGTGCTCATATCTGCAGTTCTAAGAAACAATTTTAACAGAACATGCCTACCTTTTAAAATATTTTTCATATATGAATAATTAAAGACACATATTTTCTGTGAAAATATTTCCAGTGATTTTTTTCAGTTTTGGTGATGTAATTTTTTACATTTTCACTACATTTTCTAAAATTTCTGTGGATTTTTTTAAGCAGTAAAATATCACAAACTACAAAATATGCACACAATCAATTTTCATTCAGCAAAATATTAAATTGAAAATTGAAGTGCTTGATTTTATGTAAATATATAATGTAATATCTGAAATTAGCCAGTACAATAAAAAAATATTTATCACTTCATGTGTACAGTACATACGTGTGCATATAAAAGACAGTTGACACGAATGTATAAAATTTAAACAATTGCATGCATTACCAGCATGATTCACACACAGGATATAAATTTACCTACTTTAGAAAAGGAACCGTAAAAATAACTAGTCTGAATATTATAGAATTAAAAAATATTTGGATAGTGCCTTCATTTACGTCAGCCCAACAATTTGACTGCATAAACTTAAAATACCCTGTAACTTATGAAAACAGGTTATATTTACTTTAATTTGTAGGTTAAAGTAAAGATTCCACTAAATAATTTGATTTTTTTATATTCACATTTTTAGCCCTAAAAGATAGTTTTCTTGAAATAACCTATTCATCATTCTAGATTACAGTTTTATCTGCCAATGTTATTAATGTTTGTGAAATATATAGATGTGCATGATCATTGTTCCTGTTGCAGTGGCATTTATTCCATAGACGCAAGGTAAGCAATGCTTACCCTATACATATTGGAAATGTTTTACCCTTTATAGTTTTTGCCTTAAATTTAAATTTAAACAAATTGAATTATGAGTTTCCTGTTTCTGATTGGAGAAACAGAGTTTTTGTAACTCCTGTACTGCACACACATAGTACTGCTATCTAGTATTTATTTCCACAAACGGGAGTGACTAGCGATGAAGAGAACTCACAATCGAGTTACCCTGCCGCCTTCCTTCAGCAGAGTAAGCAGTTGTTCTGTTTGCATCCTCCAATCCTCATTTTCTCTTGGAAAGTGGATGGAAAGTATCCTGGAAAATGGGAGTTTTCATATAATTTGTAGTATGCTCGCTAAATAATATTAATTCTAATTATTATTATGTTAATTTCATTTCCAGTTTTGTAACTAATGTTAGGTATTATAAAACGGTAAATACATGTAGAGGATAAGCAAAGTTGGAAATTGTTTGTTATAAGAAATTGATAATGGAATCACAGCCTAGCACTAGCTAATGTTATCTAAAACACTCAAATATGTGGGGCTATACGGCTTACCCTGTAAAAACACTCACTACACACCACTGTTCTTTTGGCATTTGTATGTTTGAGGCATGCGTATGTTCTTTATATTTGTATTGTAATACTTGCACACTGCAATGTTAACATTATGAGAAATGTAAAATTCCTCATTTTTAACTCATATTGCTGAAACATGTTTTCTGTTAACGTAAATAAACATAACTTAAGTTCTAATGACTGAATTGATATTATCAGATGTTGTTATCATGAGCTATAAATTCAGCACAAACTATCACAATCTATTACTGAAAACAACTACATCTTTACTACTTTACACGTGAATATTACCCCTTTACTTTTTGTTTTTGTCAAGCTTTTGTTAATTTTGCAATTTCAAATAACTAAAGGAAATTTTGAAAAAATTTCATGATTTTGTGCATTGTGAAAAGCAAGTGTCCCTATGAATAGTCTTATTTCTCTAACAGTCTAATAATCTTATTTCTCTAACAAACAGTTTTGTTGGGAGCTGTATCGTAGGTTGATTCACTATCCTGTTTTTATACTAAATTATATATATGCAGTTCTGACATATAATTTTAACCTTAACACATTTTTTTTGTATTGTTTCATTAATGAATCTCGTATTTTCTAGCAAACATTTAAAAACTGTCTCATCAGACATGGCCTCTTAGACTGATTTGTGGCCCACTTTTGCACTTATTTTGTAGTTAAACCGCATACGTATCTCCATTTCTGAGGAATTGTTTCACCAGAACACCTAACTTTTAAAAATTTACATTTAATTAATAATCAGCATGTGGTTTTCTTTCGTAAACAGTATAAAAGTCTCATCAGTTCTGACTGAATGATCTGACATTGATATAGAAGTTAGAATCTTTAGAGCCTGAAATATATTTTGAGTTGAGCTCTAGCCACAAGCATGTATTCGGCTTGAGCTTGCTTTTTCAGTACTCTTAGATTTCTATTACAAATGATCGCTGTGTGTATTTTTATACTGTTATAGTTTATTTTAAATTTAAATTAAGTTCTCTTATATGCCTAATGGAAATTTCTATTAATATGTTGCTGAAGTTGCTGGACCTTAGAGAGGGCACTCAATGCACTAACAGGGGGGTACTTTGTGGCAGAGATCTGTCCTTAAAAAAAAAAAATTACTTAGGCACTTTTGTAGGGTGTGGGTAAATGTGCAAGTGTGAAGTTTGCATTTTTGCCCTTGGTTAGAGCCCCAAACATGTTACCTGGAAGCTGCTTGGGTACTATAGCCTGTAGGGAGTCGAACTGGGGTGCTTTACAAGGGTGCATTCTCTTAATAATGTGTTTAATCTTGTCAACATGCATTGTCTGGTTCATCATCTGAACATTGACGAAGGTGTACTTCGAGGTGTTCATAAATGTGAGCTGTAGGGATTAGGTTGCTGCGATTGACATTTTGCTGAAACATTGACTCTATACGTGGCTACTGGCTCAGCTTTCTGCTGAGGTGTATTAGCTGGAGCTACGGTGCCCTGAAAAGGCGGAAGTAGATCACACCCTTTTACGGGAGTCTTAGTCTTATTATTAGCTACATATTATATTATATTATATATATAATATATTAGATATATATTATAATGTAGCTGATATTATCAGCTACATTTTACTGGTATAGCTTGTAATCTCATTTATATTACATTGGGATCTCTACTTTAATCTCATGGAATCGAGTCTAGCAGGCGGTTTTTCTGTGTGATATATATTTCCCTGATATTTGTAGAGAGTAAACCATAGCAGGGTTTCGGAGTTGTCTCTGGCATATAATTACTAATTCCTGACTGTATTGGATCTGTGATATAGTTGATAGTGGAATCTAATTTGTCAGGCATTTCTGTGGCATCTGGCAGCACCATTTGCTCATCCAGATATTTGAGAAAGCTGCTCCATTTCACGTGTTTGTAGTCTTTAGCTTTTTGTGTTGGCGCATTGTCCGTTTTCTGTGGATTAAAGTGAATATTGACAGATGCTGATTGGTGAAGTATGTACTTCAAAATTGAAATTAATATTTAAACTTTTATTAAGCAAAGTATCCAGAATATCAGGCTGGTGATTAAAATTTGTGAGGTCTAATGTCTTTACATAATTATGTTTTCCTCAAAGGTGGAATAAAATATTTCCATTGTCTCTGCACATGTGGCAACCCTAAGCTGAGCATTTTGCGTTTAAATCACCAACAGCTGATAACTCCATCAAAATGTTAGTTAAGTTTGTAGCATTGCAGCTAGATATATATAATTGGTATATTCTGTAAGTATTTCAATTGTCTATATTTCAGTCAACGATAGCAATTAATGTAATATTTGAAAGGTTGTGGCAATGACAACTTGTTTGTATTTCACATATTTTTATTTTTCTGGGATTCATTATTTTTATTTCCTCATTTCATCAGTAGTAACAGATGTCAACAACAGAGTTTATAGGATGATAGCACATCTTTTCCTTTTCACTGGGTTAGTAAACTAAAAACATGGCCACCACATTGCACGACATGGTGAAACAAGGAAAATAACAGAGGTCACTTTTAGCTGATGTGACCGACTGCTTGAAAACAACATGTTTTCAATGAGGAAACTTTTGATCAATGCATAGGGAAGCATGACCTTCCTCAGGTATCACAACAGTTCGTCGCAGCACAATCATTTGTCAGCTGTCACTCGGACAGCCTGCAACGAGTGATCACGTTACTCACATCGACCAACGCCTGCGACTTTAATCTTCTTTTGTTTTTCGGACATTTCAAATAACTATTCAATTTATTTTCAGTATGTGCGAGAAGTCAATAGGGCACCAGGAGAGAAAAGTAATGATTCTCTCTCGTCTTCGTAACTCTTGAAGTGAGAAGTTTTGTTTTATGAAGTCTGCCATTCTGCCTTTTTTTTTTTTTTTAAACATATACATACACTCGCAATTAGGCTACCGCCCGGTGGCCAGCTCTCTCAACTCTCCTTCACCGAACCAACTCCTTTTCCACTCCCTTCCTGAATTTACCAACCCCTCTCACAGATATTAATTCTTCCCTCAACACATTCCACTCCCTCACAGACCTCACAAGCATGGACTGCCTACCCTGTTCCGTTCTCCTCCACACCCTCTGAAGCTTCTCACTGTTGTTTCCTCTTCCTCTAAACACCCCCTTACTTAGCTTGCAGTGTAGCCCTCCCCATCCTCCCTCTTCATTCACCATCCTGTACATCCTGACTAACCGTTCAACTTTCCTCCTGTCCTTCAATGAGCTCCACCCCATTTCTTTCATCATCACTGATGGCCTATAGTTCCCTTCTTCCTCACCATCTTGCCCTCGCCTTCTCCACCTACCCTTCACCCATCTTGCTGCCTTTCTATGCACCTTTTCCAGTTCTCGCACCTCCACCTCCACCTCCACATACGGGTCCCTTACTGCTGCAGCATATTCTAACATTTGCCATACCATTGTGCCATACGCCTTCTCCTTCACCTCACAGCTGACTCCATTCAGCACCCTTCCCAGGATACCCAGAGCCCTTCTTCCATTTGCAACCACCCTCTCTACCTGTTTTTTTCCATCTGAGGTCTCCCTGCAGTACAATCCTTAGATACTTATATTCTGCTGCTTCTTCTATCTCTTGTCCCTCCCATCTGTACATCTGCTTATCAACTTCATCGTGAACCTCACTACCTTAGTTTTTCTTACATTTATCTTCATTTTATTCTTCCTGGTCCACAACCATATCTTATCAATATCCGCTTGCAACTTTCCACCCCCCTCTCCCACTTCAGCATACACAACACAATCATCTGCAAACAATGTTATTTTTCCCCTAATCCCCAAACCCATGTCATTTACCATTATGGTAAATAACAAAGGACCCAGCATGCTTCCCTGTGGTACCCCTGACGTAACCTCCTCTTCCTCCAATATTGCCTCCCCCACCTTCACCCCCTGCCTTCGCCCCCTGAGGAAGTCCCTTATCCATTCCACTACCCTCCTGTCTGGTATAAGCGCCTCCACTGTCCTCATGAATGTACCATGGGGCACCTTATCAAATGCCTTCTCAAAATCTATGAAGAAAGCATCCTTCTGCTTCCCCTCATCAACTACCTGCATCATACCCTTAAATAACCCAGCCAGGTGAGTCTTTCATGAGTATCCCCTCCTGAAACCATGCTGGGACTCCTCCAACCAATTCGTATTGTTCATAACCCTCACCACATACTGCACCACCATCCTCTCCATTACTTTTCCTGTACTTGATATAAGACTCACCAGTCTGTAGCTGCCAGGCCTCCCTCTATCCTCTCCCTGCTTGTGTATAGGTACCACCATAGCATCCTTCCAATCTTGTGGTAACTCACCCTCTCCTAAGGACTTTTTAAACAGCACTTCTAAATATTTTGCCAACTTCTTGCCACCAATCTTTAGTGCTGCGTTTCCTGTCCCATCTGGACCCCCTACCTTACTGCTCTTCAAACCCCTAATTACCTTTTCTATCTCCCACTCCCTCATCTTAAACTTACTAAACACCAACCCCCCCCCCCCCCCAAACCCTGTTTGCCCCCCTATTCCAACCCTTCTTTGCCTCAAACACTGACAAGTGCTGTCCTTGTAGCATCTCCGATTTTTCTTGTTAATTTGTCGCATGCCTATCATCCCTTCCTGTTAGAGGGATCCCTTCCTCTTCTCCGCTTAACCTCCTAACATACCTAAACAATTTCCCCCATTCCTTGTCTTTTCCTTCTTCCACCATGTTCCCCAGAAATACATTCTTTGCCTGTGTGATCAAAATCTCCTGCCCATAATATGGCGAATCTCCCCCAGTCCGTAACCTTTTCATTGGCATAAATTTCTCCAACATAACCTCCATTAATCCTCTTAACTCCCTCCACAACCCCTCTACACCCTCCTCCATGGACCATTTTTTAAACCTGTCTCTCAGGAATATTTCTGCCCCCTTCTTGTCTCCTCTCCCATACTGCCACACCAACCTTTCTGCCAGTTGCACTTCCCTCATCCTGCCAATCCCAATTTCCACAACCGGGATATGATGGTTGCTTATACCATCCAATACTATTGCACCAACTACAGCATTCCTAGGTCTGACCAACACCACATCCAATTCTGACCCAACACCCTCCTCGTTCCATCTCGTAGGTGTTTCTACTACCTGGACTAATCCTCTGTTGACTAACTGTGCTGCCATTCTCTGCATCATGCTACCCATTCCTTCTGCACCCTCTACCCATTTCACCCCTGGCATATTCAAATCCCCTGCTACAACAACCCACTGCCTGTCCTTTAGTCTATCGACCCTCTCCTTGATCATCTCAATTGCCTGTCATCCCTGTCCTGGTGGTCTATACGCTGCCAGCAAAGTAATACTCCTATTACTACTACCACTCAATTTAATTTCCATTACCTCGACATCCTCACTTACCCATTCTACCATCCCTTTTAGCCCTTTTTTTATACATACCTTTATTCCTCCTCCTCTCCCATCCCTATCTCTTCTGAAGATGGTGAACTTACCCTGCCTACACTCTATTTCCAGTACTTCCTCAATCAACCAAGTCTCCACAGCTACCACTATATCCGCCCCATATCCTTCAACCTTTCCCCAGAAGCCCTCCAGCTTTTTGTACACACTCTTTCAGTTCACCACCATTATCTTTATACTAGTACTCTGCTTTACCATCCTACATTGCTTACCTCCTATCTCCACCCCTGCGGCCTCATCAATGCTATCCTCTCCATTTCTCTCCCCTTCTGTTTCCTTGCTTCTGATTGCTATTTCAACAACTGCTGCTCTGCCCTGACCCTCTCCATGCAGCCAGCTACTTCTCTACCTAGCAGATCACGTAGAATCCTCATTCCCTGTTCTGTCAGGTGAACCTGGTCCCTCGCTACACTTTCCCAGCCTACCCATTTCCTACTATCTATAAATGTAGCCCCCAGATCCCTACACACCCTCTCATATACCTCACTCACAGCCACTGCCTTCCTATAGGATACTCCTTTCCGAACCAGCATGCCACTGACTACTGCCGTAGCTCCAAGGAACTTCTCCCGCACTTTCCTCAGCAATCCCTTGAGATCCTGCTCTACCTCCTGCCCCACCTCCCTATGAGCCAGGTCATTTCCACATACATGAATGAGAACAACCTTTGCCACCCTGCTACCTTTCATACCACTAACCCTTTCCTCCAAATCCCTGGTATTTGCCTCCCCCCCCCCCCCCAAACACTGCTTTATGTGTAATTTCCTTCCTGATATTCTTCAGCTCCACCCCCTTTACGATAGAGCTGCCTAGAAAAACTACCTCTGCCTTTTTTGTTTGTTCGTCAGCTGTGAGTGTCAATAGTTGGTTTTGCTGAGACAACAATAAATTTCCAGTAAACATTTAACTTCTTCTTTTATTTATTGACAATCCTGGTATCAACAAACTTTCATTATTATGTTGTCAAAGTCTCCATTTCATGCTGAGCTAGTTCGTTGGTGTTTACTGAGAACTACCACGAGAAAACAGGACAGTAACCTGTTACAAGTGGCATCCAATGTGGGGCCTGGATTTCTACACACACTCTGCGACATGAAGATTCCCGACATTCATCCCCATAAATTATTCAAGAACCTGGCCGCCCAGCTGTCACTGGCGCATCAGAGTTTTCATAACTCGTGTTCCAGGGTGAGTGTAACTGTGTCAACCTCAAACTTCCTACAACAGAATACAGTTGACACACCGCCCACAGTTTCCATTTAATGAACAAGACATCTAAGGTATCAATAACCTTAGATTTCGCAAGATTGTAAATTGGAAACGTCACATCTTTTTTTTTTTTTCTGTTAAACATATTTGTAGGAATATGTATTATAATTTTTTTTGTTTGTTTACTTTAGGCTATTTGTACCCTTGTGTAATAATACAGGTTAAATATTAAAGTAGTTCATAATGGTGAGTCAGGAAGAAGCACAAGTAGATGAAGAGGAAAACTTTCTGGGTTTTGAGAATAATAATCCAACTTCGAAAACAGAATTTAACGTGTCCAATGTTGTAGTGAGCCCGTCAGGTTTAGGTCTTGGAAATTCAAATGGTTCAGATCTTGAAAATATAAATGGGGAAACTGGGAGAAAAGAGAAATCGGAAGTGAAGGATCAAATAGGCCTGAGCTTGATCGTACAGCTATTGACAGAACAGAAAAATCAGTTTCATGAACTTAGGTTTAAACAGGATGAGTTTCAAAATCAGTTTCATGAATTAAGGACTAAACAAAACAAGTTTCAGACTAAACAAAACGAGTTTCAAAGTGATTTTCTTGAATTTGGGACTGAGCAAAAAAAATGAATTCCAACAGTTAACAGGAAAATTCACAGGTTTTAGAGAAACGTTTAACAAACATGTAACTGAATTTGACCATTTCAAAATAACTGTAAATAATGTGTACAGTAAATGATAACACTAAGGCTGTTATAGAATGTGAAAACGGGGTTGTAGAATTTTCTTAAGAATATTTCTGCACAAGATGAAAAAATTTTAGGAAACATTCAAGAAATGGAAAGGGTGTGGGTACAAGTACATGAACAAAAGAGGCAGGTACAGCAGATTGTAATACACATACAGCAGGTGGAAGAAATAATAGTAGGAACTGTTGAAAAAAAATTTCCAGGAAAGCCCAGCAATAGGCCAGCATTTAGAAAACATTAGGGAGGAAGTAAAAAATATTCATCAGGAATGTAAACAGCAGTGTGAGGAGAAAATTAATCAACTGTGGAGGTGAGAATTCTCTGTAGCAAAAGGGGGTAAATTTGTTTTGTCTGCCAATGAGATAACTGCATTTGAAAGGGCAATACTTAAATTTTATGGATACAATAAGGGACCAAATCCAATGCAGTTCATTCATACATGTGAAAGGATATTTAATTCCTTGGGGGTGTCAGATGAACAACAAGTACAACTTTTTGTGAATAGGTTAGAAGGGGGAACCTCACAATGGGCGCTGTGGAAAGAATCGGAATGGGCAAGTTTCACAGATGCCAAGGCAGCTTTTCTACAGAAATATTGGATGACAGAGGAAAGATTTATCTCTCATATCATTCATCACTGTAATTGGCACATACAAGACTGTATATTAGGGATGAGAGCTAAATCTGTTGAGGAAGTAGTAACTCTATTGGAAACCCTCGCTAGGAGGAAGGAACGTGAAGATGGTTTAAGGGGTAAGAGACGGGACCAGCAGAAGCATTTAAATGCTTAAGGAAGGAGGATCGGTCCTTAGATGCCTCCCTCGCAGAACAGGGAATGATGAATGTAGAATACTGAAAAGAAATTATAACACATATTATGGAAGGGAAAATCCAATACACAAGTCAGAAGTACAGTCAGAGAGGGAAATATTGTTAGAAGAAAATTCATCTGAATGTTTAATACAACGGAAAAGGGGAGTATGTCCAGACATTCACGGATTTGTTACTGGGACTGGGGTTGAAGTAAACATGCTAGTAGACTCAGGAAGCAAAGTGACAGCTATATCTGAAGAATTCTTGAATAGCCTAAATAAAAGTAATGTGCACATTGTAGTGACTTTGCCAGTGTCAAATGTTACCATTTTGGAGGCTACAGGGGTAAGAAATCGAAATGTTAAGAAACAGAGTGTTATGGAAATGAACATATCTTGCGAAAACATGTGGCTTGCCTTGTTAGTAGTAAAAGGTCTTAGTGTAAATGTAGTAATGGGAGCAGACTGGTTTCGAGAAAAGGAGGCTATCATAAATTATGCAGAGAATTGTGTAGAGATAATGGGAACCAAACTTCCTATCGGAAAAGAGGAAATTCTGGAGAGCTCTCATCAAATGCAAATTGTTTTGAGTAATGAGGACTAAGTAGGGATTGACATGTATTGTAATTTTACTGAACAGTAGTATATCACAAAAGATGAGATAGAGCAAATTGTTTTGCAGGGAGGAACAACTGAAGAAAAGGATAGAATAATAGAAATTTTAGGAGATGAACATGAAGAGTTTGCAAATTATCTAGGGTTAAATAATAAATATGAATGCCACCTCGAAATCAGAGAACACAAACCTTTCATACAGAAACCATATCAAATTGTGTATGCTTTAAGACCAGCTATAAAACAAGAAATACAAAACATGATAGAAACAGACATTATTGTGAGGCGTAGTTCAGAGTATTTATATCTCATAGAAGTTGTCAAAAGAACACAGGGGGAGTCAGGTTATGTTTAGATGTAAGGAAATTAAATCAAATCATTGTAGAAGATAGGGAGTCGCCAGAGCCAATGGACGAATTATTACAGAAATTTGAAGGGTGTAAATATTTTTCAAAAATTGATTTGGTAGCTTCATATTGACAGATTCCTTTGGCACAGCAGTAAAGACATTACACTGCTTTTCCTCATCAAGGAAATACGTACTATTTCAAAAGGCTACCTTTTATTTTAAATTTTTCCATTAGTCATTTCATTAGGGAACTCAAAGAGATTCTAGGGCCTTAAGTTTGGGAGTTAGTTACCATTTATGTTGATGATATTCTGATTGCTACAAGAACTCTTAAGGAACTTTGCCAAGTCCTACAGTTAGTACTTAGAAAATTGAAACAGGGCCAAATAACTGCTAACCTTAAAAAGTCTGAATTCCCTAAAAAAGAGATAAGTTTCCTAGGTAATTTAGTTAGTGCTCAAGGTATTTGTGTGGATCCAAACAATGTTAAAGCTATTCAAGACTACCCATAACCAATCTATCGTAAACAGTTAGAGAGATTGGTAGGATTTTTTTACTATTTCAGAAAATATTTTCAAAATTTCAGTCATATTTGTACACCTCTGAGAAAATTATTACAAAAGGGACAAGTATGGGAGTGGGAGACTGAGCATAAAGCAGTCTGAAAAGAGAAAAGAGAATTAGACAAAAAGAGATGATGCTACACCATTCCAGGTTAGATAAGAAATTTTTCATAGCTTGTGATGCTTCGTATGACGCTGTAGGTGCCATATTATTTCAGGTTAATGATAAAGGGGAGCATGTCCTTTGAATTTATTTTGGAAGTAGGGCATTGCATACTGCAGAAATAATTTACACTGTCACAGAAAAGGAATTGCTATCATATTTGCATGTTCAAAATTCCGTACATATATCTATGGCAGGGACACAACCGTGTTGACCGATCATAAGGCCTTATGCAATTTGAATACTCGAAAACTGCTATATAGTAGGATCATAAGGTGGATTTTAGCTTTACAAGAATATAACCTGAGTATCGAACATGTCCCTGGTAAGGCACAGGTAGTAGCAGATGCACTTTCAAGGGGTAGCACAGATACACAGACCACTCAGGCTAAGGAATTTCAAATCCTGTCTTTGAGGGAAGAAATTAAACAAGTAGGTACAGGATTACAGGAAATTGTCATACAGTTAAAAACAGAAATTTCAGAGGATTCTGGGCACCAAAGGGTAGTACAAGAATTGGGAAACAAATAATTGTAGAGAAATTATTAATGAGAAATTTTTGATCAACGATGAGTATTTGTTTCAAAATATAGACACCACTGGTGCAAAATGGGTTCTATGCATACCTGATCAACTCAGGAAAGAAATTAGTGGATATATGCATAGAGAGTGTGGACATTATGGTGTTACCAAAACAGTAAAGTACATACCAAATTTTTGTGTATCTAGAGACATGTATTGAACAGTAGCTAAAGTAATAGGGTTATGTTTAATATGGGCTAAGACAAAGGCACCCAATAGGAAATGTAAAGGCATGATGGGTCATGTGCTGGCTATAGATCCTCATTGGAGATAGTATGTGTTCATCCAAAAGGGGGGGGGGGGGGGGAGTAGAATACATATTTGTAATTCTTGATATGTTTCACAAAATTTGTGAAACTATATCCAATCAAGAAGGCTACAGCCGAAGTAATCACTGACAAAGTTATGGATTATTATGTACTAGAGGTTGGTCAGCCAAGAAAAATTATTTCAGACATTGGCCACAATTCCGTAGTAATAAGTGGAAAACACTCATATCCATTTTGGGGATTGTGTTAGGATATACCGCAGTGTAACCTCCAGTCAAAAATCCAGTTGAACAGGTTATGAGAGAATTGGGGAGATTGTTTTGAACATACTGTAATAAATAGCTGTTGGCATAAAGGTACAGGTGCTCCCCCATCCAACTTATGAATCTGGGTAAAACATATTGCAGAAGGACACACAACATGTACACAAGTAACTTTTAATCAGGGCTTTCAAAGTGCTCCTAACACCATATTGCAACATTTAATACATTTTCCTACAAGTGACGCTGGAAATGTGGGGAATATGAGAACTGCAGCCTCACAAAGGCTGGAATTGAAAGCCAAGCACAGACGGAAAAGGTGGGATCAGAATATCCAACCAATAAAGTTCAAAGTTGGTGATGAGGTACTTGTGGCCATACACCATTTGTCATCATTAGCAAATAAGCAGATTCATAAATTTTTTAAACTTTTGGAAGGGCCATATATGGTTGAAGCAGTAGTAGGTCACAATGGATATAAAGTACGCAATGCCAACTGGTATGTTTCATTGTTGTGGCCCTGGGGTTTAAGAGTAACATGAAATTCTAATATGGTGTGTGATTTAACCTAATGTTTGGGTTATGGTGTATAAACAAGACACAATTGTCCTAATTATATAATAATGGTAAACAAGTAGAGGTATAAACTAGGTACCTGTTACTGTAATTGATATAACCTGAGTTTAGACTGAAACTGAATGTGATGTAATTTGTTCTTATTTTATTAGTGTTTATCCCTATAATGTTAGCTTACAATGTATTCACTTTTGTAATTGAACTTAAAGTTGTATTCAAATTGGTCAAACATAAAGATTTAATTTGGAGAATGACAAACTTAAATTAAGTGTATAATGCTGTGTTTTATTACATTATTGTCATTGAAAGTAAGGGTGTATTGTAATTAAATCAAAGCATAGTATGTTTTGTGTCATAATGGAAAACCATTATGAATTCAATTTTCAATTTTGTAAATGTATTTAGATCATTCTCAAGAAAGGTTGCTCATATGTTGATGTGTATTACATGTTGATTTTGAAAAATGTTGAGGTATGTTATGTTGCAGAATAATTTTGAAAACCAAGAAAACATAGTCTAAATTTGTAGCCTACTTGTTTATTATGATGAAATGTATATTTGTGTCTAATGGGGATTGTGGATATTGATCCCATTATAATGTCCATGTTTAAGAATGTAAAATTTTGTAATGAAAGGGTAGTTTTGAAGTAAATGAAAATTATTTAAATTTAATAGTGTATGTTAAATGAAAAGTTATAACTAACATGAAGAGTTTTTCTTCTTTGACAACGAATAAAGTTGAGGTGTTGTGTGTTTAGTTTTAAGAACATAGATATGAAGTGTGAAAGGGTTGCTCCAGTGTGTATAATGTCCTTGGATCTTAGTTTGGGTGTGACAGGTCTGAGTTCCTTTTTGTTAACACTAACCTAGATATTAAGATCTTTAAAGTAAATGTGGCAGTGGTTTTTATAGTTTATGGGGCAGGCCTGGATAGCCTTATATTTTTTTTTAATGCTGATCCAAACAAGGAATTAAAGTAATATTAAGCAAACCTAGAAGCAACATGGCATGTGTAGTGGGCACCACCTCAACTTTAGCTGTAAAAAAGAAACTTTAAAATAATTAAAACTGTTTTAAACAAAATTTGATAAAAAATTATTTATATAAATTTTAATAAATAAAAGAAATACTCCAAACAATATTTTGAAACATGATGATGATATTTTTAAGGAATTTGGTGTAAACTTTGTAAGGGAAGCTTTGAAGTAATGTGATATTCTATATCATATTATAAAATGACAAATTAAAAATGTTTAATATTGTGTTAGTTATTTAACAGTCTGAATGTGTTTACAAATCTGCATTGTTTTGTTGTAATAAACCTAGAATAATCTTAAAACTTTTTGAAAGAATATTTATCTAAATAGTTGAGTTTTTTTTTTTTTCGGGCCAGTTCTGAGGTCCCTAAGAGTTAATGTTGGCACTGATCTCATATAGAAGGTAGGAGCTCTCTTGAGCCCAATTGAGTTAAATTTTGCACTGACCTAAAGTAAGGCAGTAGCTATCTTGTTGACCAGACCTTCGTTTCCATTATACATATATACTAAGTATTGAACCATTCAGAAACGAATGAGTCATGTACCTAAACCAAAACTGGAAGTGAACATAACATTGTAATCACTTTGAAAGATATATATGATGTGCACTAAATTTTTGTAACTAGTTCTTATTAATTTACTTTGTGGGATAAAGTAATGGAATGTATTTTATAGTGATACAAAGTTTGTATGTGAAGTGTATAATCGTGTAAACAAAAACTGAAAGTGAATGTATTATTGTATTTAATTGAAAAGAGACATGTAATGTAGACAAAAATGTTGTATCATGTTATGATTAATTTACTTTATGTGATAATGTAATGAGATGTATTTTATAGTGACTTTAACTTTGTGTATGGATGTATAACCATGCAAACAGATAAATTTTCGAGATGGAATTGCAGTCCAGCCGTGAATCACGACATCCATGTAGGTTTCGATTGGTTTGTTTAGAATTTTCCCTAAACCAAGGGGGGTAATGTAGCATTGCAGCTAGATATATATGTTTGGTATATTCGGAAAGTATTTCAATTGTCTATATTTCAGTCAAGGATAGTAATTCATGTAATATTTGAAAGGTCGTGGCAATGACAACTTGTTTGTATTTCATATATTTTCGTTTTTCCAAATTTATTATTTTTCTTTCCTCATTTCATCAGTAGTAACAGACGTCAACAACAGAGTTTATAGGATGATAGTACATCTTTACCTTTTCACTGGGTTAGTAAACTAAAAACATTGCCACCGCATTGCACGACATGGTGAAACAAGGAAAATAAAACAGGTTACCTTTAGCTGCTGTGACAGACTGTTCGAAAACAACATGTTTTCAATGAGGAAACTATTAATCAATGTATAGGGTAGCATGACCTTTCTCGTGTATCACAACAGTTTATAGCAGCATGATTGCTTGTCAGCTGTCAGTCGGACAGCCTGCAACGAGTGATGACGTTACACCAACCAGCACCCGCAACTTTAACCTTCTTTTGTATTTCAGACATTTCAAATAACTATTAAAGTTATTTTCCGTTGGTGCAAGGAGTCAATAGGGCGCCGGGAGAAAAAGTAACGATTCTCTCTTGTCTTCGTAACTCTTGAAGTGAGAAGTTTTATTTTATGAAGGCTGCCTTTTTTTTTTCTTTCTTTCTTTCTCAGCTGCAAGTGTCAGTAGTTGGTTTTGCCTAGATGACAATAAATCTCCAGTAAATATTTAACTTCTTTTATTTATTGGCAATTCTGGTACCAACAAACTATCATTATTACGTAGTCAAAGTGTCCAACTCATGCTGAGCTAGTGCATTGGTGTTTACTGAGAAGTACAATGAGAGAACAGGACTGTAACCTGTTGCAAGTTGTTTAAGTCCGCATGCAATAGCATGTGTTCATCCTAGTGGCCACTATATACTCAGTAAAAAGAAACAGACATATTCGCTAATTGATATCTACTCCCACTGCTTCAACAGTGGCGAGTTGTGGATCCCTATCAGCATGGCATTTTATAGAGTAATGCACTGATGTGTGCCCCGTCTCAGTGGGTAAGGGGTTAGGATGCTGACTGCCCTCTTGAGATCGTTAGGTAGACTTACCGTGGCGTGATTGGCTAATATTATTGGCCCGACGGGTTGTGGAGGGTTTGAATTCCTTAGGAGGCTGCTTAACTGCAGGGTACCATCTGAAACGAGGGCAGTCAAACCCCAGAGTGAGGCGGAATGAGATAGTTTCCAGCCCAGGGAGTTCTGTCTTCCTCACTACTATGGTTGCCAAAAATCAGGATGCTATTTGTCCCTGGTTGTATGAGGTGGTGATGAAGTTTAAGCGATTGTGGGGATGAAGGTGGATGGCCTGGCTGGAGGAATCGAGGCTACTTGAATGGGCCGAGTGGGTTGACATGCAAGGGATGTGATTCACGTGGAATGATACAGCACGTGGTTTGGGGGCTACCTTGCTTGGGAGTCAAACCCATACCGTTTTCCCAGACACTAGTTTGACTATGCAAAAGTTGAGCAATTCCTCCTCCGGCGGATGTTAAACCCGTATGAGTTTTCCGGATGCCAACTTTATTATACAGGTGTTTGTTAGGTCCTTATCCGGGAACAACTGGATGTGCAGTTATGCTTAATACCTGCGGGGGTGCCTGTAGCTGATGGAGGTGTGGTGGATCCGACACACTTTTTGACCAACATACACCTAATAAGTGATAGTATGGGGAGACTTGGGTAGGTGGTAGAATAGATGAGTCATCCAAGGGCAAGCTCTCAGATTCTGGTGTCGGAGATTCTACCTGACTTGCGATTTCAATAGTGGTTTCTCACAGTTCTCTTTCTAATGCACAATGTTCTCTACGTATTTTATGGCACTGTATGCCACCCTTCTTAGTGTTCATATGTCTAGTTCCATGATCCTTTCTACTTACTTGCAGTCCTGAGGGCATGGCTTATGCAGGCACATGCAAGGCTCTGACATGCAGACATGCAGTCCGGTATTGGGACGTCACTGGAGGTAGATACGGAAACACCGTAAACCCAGGAACTCTAGTATGTCTTCTGCAGACTAATGCTTTCTGCAAGTTTACATCTCCTGTAGAATTCGGTGCACGGCACGGCTAGTCTCTAGTGGAATTTAATTACTGAATCTAACTCAAGCTGTACTGATACTCTGAAAATTAAAATGATGATGCAGGGACTATAATACGAAAGAATGGTAAAAGGATAATATTTAAAGTTCACGTAAATTTATTACAGGATAAATGAAAATGGAAAGCTCCAGCTAATTACTTACAGAATAAAAAAATTACTAGCCAACAAAGTAATTAAAATGATTTGACTCACTCAACAGGCACAGGCGAGCCTGGTAAATAATTAATAAAAGAAATACAGAAAAAAAAATGTACGGTAAGGTCCGCAGTTCACAGCCTAACCTGATTCACGAGAGTTTATCCAGGAGGTAAACTATGACACAAGGACCTGCTACCACGGAGTCACAGAAGTTGACTCTGGTAAAGGGTGCAGGGTGCGGGAGTAGAATTACCTCTGGCATGGACGCTGTCCTCACGACCATCACGACCAGCAGGTGCAGTGGTGGATGAGCCTTTTCCAAGCTGCAGGATGTTGCAGTCTTTGTAGTCTGTGGTGGCGGGTTGAAGACTTGTTGCAGACTTTTGGAGGTGCAGCTGTTTCTCACGCTAAGGAGAGAGGAGAGAGTCTTCTTCAGACCAGGGAGAGCTCATAAACATACTCAGCCGACGAGCACAGTGTCTCAGCTGGAGCGTTGTTCCTGACTTCCTTATATACAAAAGATCTTCAGATCAGCGATCTTGCGGGGGTTAGCGTAGCCTTCCAACACAGCGGTATGTTATCGGGGTTTTTGGAGTGCCGCTCATTTCTCATCTCCCCACTTGGAGGCAACGACAAATTTAAACCCCTCTTCCGGAGGCTGGCAGGTTGTGACGTCACATGGTCACAGGGGTGCCATCTCTCGTGTCTGCTGGAACTTCATCCGTAGCTAATAATAGAGTAGTGGATTGTCAAAAGTATTTAATTTTTTCATTGGGATGACGCTTGCATGTGAGATTTCGGGTAGGCTGTAGATTTCATAATTAAGCACGTTAATTACTTTTACGTAGTCAGCTGTCCAGCACGTGGAGTTTCCTTGCTCGATATGTGAAATTACATTTACCACGGTTAATGACTTGCCTCGAGCTCGGATCACTCATAGATGGGGCGAAGTCGCCCATAGAGCGTGTATTTGTGCTGTGCAGCATGTTGGCATTCGTCAGTACTAAAGTGAGAACTTAACCTCCAGAGTTTGGTTTCCTGTCTTTATGAGAGCACATATATCCGAGGATATAAAATTGATCTTATGGCATGAGATTAATTTCATTAATGGCCACTACAGGAATCTGGTGGGCAACAAGTATTCCGCCATCTCATGTTTCTTATTGCGAATGCCACAGACATTGCAATAAGTTTTCTTAATTACTACACTAAACCTAGCAGAGGGCATTGTAATAGACCACCCTCAGCAGTCATTGAACTGGTTCATGGAGGACAAAACCCATGAGAGCTTGGCAGTTTTGATCATTATCATGCTGGGGTTCTGTCCAAATTATGAGGAGAACGAAGAAGAATTCCAGCATTTCAGCTAGGCCCTGCTTTGCTGCTGTCTGTTTTTATGCTCGTCCTGCAGGAGGACACACCACTTTCCAGTTTTGTAGGTTTTACAGTGTTTGTAATTTGTTTCATGGGTGTTCCTGCAGCAGAATGTTTTGACCATGAGCCCATAGGACATTTATTTTGTGTGGTACACAGTGATTCAGTACACAGTGATTGGGCGTAAGTCGGGTTTATCCTAGGCATTGATTGGCTTCTCAGTAGATGACGGGATGCTTTCCCCATCCATTATGTTCACATTCGGTTGGGGGGAAGGGTGGATCATGTTTCTCGCAAATTTTTTGCTTCTTTTTACGGTTTAGAAGTCAAATCTCTCTTACTTATTTAACATAGCAGTTAATGATCCTTGCAAAAGTGATCTTTCTGACTGTCCTCCGTCACAGGAAATCCAACTAGGAGAAAACCAGCTGCAGGTATCACAAATAAAAACTAAACCCTACCTAAAGCAGGTTACATATGCAAGTTCTAAAAATAACTATGCTACATTAGAGATTCGGACACACCCGCAGGCAACTCTACAGCACTGTGTCAGCTAGATACCTTTCAGACAGTAGTTCCTTTCAGTTTATAAATCTCATTGTGTGCAAAAGTGTGCAGAGTGACCTCCTCGCCCCAGAGCTTTAACTCGACTCCTCAGGTACATTTTAGGGTGCGGAAACTAGTTTTATTAAACTGCGTGAAATTTATCCCATACTTATCAGAGAATTCCCGTTGACCAGCTGGTTTTTTAACAGTTGTTTGGTTATTTAAATGTGAAATTTTTTTGTGTTTTAATGTGTTTATCAACGTCCCGATCATAATTGCCAATTTGGCACTTGTTTTGGTTAGGATGTGTTAAAAATTTACTGTAGAAATTATTGTGTTGAATAATTATTTTTTTACTGACATATTGCAATTTTACTCTCTCATGGATATCATCATTTTGTGTCAAACTTGAAGTATTTCCAATTACTGTATTGGTAAATATTTATTTATAACTACTTGAATGTTTTTTGTTAGTGCTTTAGCAGTGTTTCCCCTGAACTGGATAGTTCAAATAGAAGCACAAAACCCTTTCAAATTTAGTTAATTTTTGTTGTCTTGCATGAATTTTGTTTACATATGTTTCTACCGCCTGACAACTTTGCTCCACAGTTTTTGATTAACCTTGGAAATTTTTAGCTCTACCTTTGTTTCCAGAAACATTTGACAAGTCTACCTTATTATTTTCACTTTCAGTAAAATTTTTCATTACTATTAGATACTGTACCCTACACATCATTTACAGTCAATTCCAAATTGTTAGGTTCAGTTGAATGTTTGTCAAATGTTCTCTCAAGATATGTGAAATTTCCTGCTAACTGTTATACTTCATGTTTAAATTCATTTTGTTGAGTCCTAATTTCCTGAACACTGCCCTAAAATCCTGAAGTTCTTTTTAAAATAATTTTTGTTCCTTACCACATTCTAGAACTTACCTTATGATCAACTTTAGCTGATGACTTATTTGTGAATTTTGTGTCATACTGCCCAAATTTCCTAACCTGTATATTATTATATTACCGCACAATCAGCTTACAAAAAAATTACAACATATATACAATTTACGGTAATATTAGTAACAAAAGAGAGAAATAAATATTACATTTAAATTTTACTATCTTTGTACCGGTGATTTCTTTCGTGAAAGATTGTGTTTACGTCGATGCAATGTTCGTTCACTGAAAACTGCACGCAATTTGTTAACTGCTGTATTCTGTTGTTTGATGTTTGAGGTTGACGTAGTTACACTCACACTGGAACAAGAGTGATGAAAAGTGACAAAAACTCCGGGCTGTTGGTCATCAGGTTGCTTGAATAATTAATGAGCTGCATTCTTCACTCACAGGGCATATAGAAATTTGAGCCCCATATTGAGCACCAATTGTAATGTTTACTGTACGATACTTGTTGGAGTCAGCAGCAAACATCTGCTTGAATTAGCTCAGACAGTACGAATCTCTGACCAAACAGAAAATAAGTAAACGATGACGTTAAATTTTTACTGGCGATTTATTGTCATCTTTTGTTTTAACCATTTTTTTTAACCTTTGAAACTTGCAGCTGTCAAACAAAAAAAAATCAAGAGACAGAATGGCAACCTTTTCCAGTTTACAAAACAAGATTTCTCACTTTGAGAATAGATAATTGTGAAGACGGGAGAGAATGACTACTTTTCTCTCCCGGCACCCTACAGACTCCTCACACTGACGGAAAATATATTTAATAGCTTTTTGAGATGGCCGAAATCCCAAAGAAGGTTAAAGTTGCACGGGCTTTTCGGTGCAAGTCAAGTGATCACTCATTGTAGACTGTTCAAATGACAACTGACAAGCTATTGTGATGCCAGAGAAAGGTTGGGCTTCCCCCATATATCAATTGAAAGTCTCGCCATCAAAATGTGGTCCAATCGTAGCATCACTTGGTGCGGTAATGTCTAAAAATAGCATAAGAATTTGGGAATTTGGACGTACCTCTATAAATTAACGTATTGTTTTTGAGCACGTCGGTCATGTCAGTTAAGGGTGGACTACTGAAATTTTCCGGGTTACTCCATGTCTTGCAATGCTGGTATATGGATAAACTGAAAATAGTAAGTAATACATTTGGAAAACGAATATATAAAATTCAAACAAAATATATTGGACGATTTTTAAAATATTATAAAAAGGAATATCCATTATGAAATAATAGCTATAAAGATTTTATAGATAATTCAATTATAGTACAATATGATAGTAGGAATGACAGCTATTATTATGTTATTTCATTAATGTACTATAAAAATATATTCATATGACATTTATAATGTATAATGCTTCGTAGCATACTTAGAAACAGCTATAGTACTATGCATGGGGATTGCTGAAAATGATCATTACAAAAATTTCTGTTTAGAGCAACTGAGTAAGGTATGAGGAGTATTGCAATAGAATAAATCTGATAAAGTACTGTGATAATTACAGTTAGGGAAGTGTATTATATTCTCTATGAAACAGTTTATTCAAACTTATTGAGAATGTTGGGAACTTGAGGAATAAGCTATAGTAGCATGCATTGGTTGCAATGCGTATAAGTGTCCATTACAAATTGTAGAGCATGGATAGGTATGGATATGGATTTCAGGATATAATACTGTATGATATTCAGTGGTGTTTAATCCTCAGGGCAGTTTTATACCCATCTGGTCTGGAGTAAGTGAAGGGGAAAGGGTATGGGTGAGAGCATGCCACTCCTGCTGCACAAATGGGATATATATTCAGTACGCCTGCCCGGAGAGCTGGACAGGAATAGGACTCAACCAAACCTCCAAGACAAGTATGTATGCATTGCAGGGTTGTCTGCAACCAGGCTACAACAGACCTCACTTTTCCTGTAAGTCGGTGACAGAGGTGATGTGGTTATATCTGGTGGTTGTGTGGCTTTAATGAGGGGGGCATAACTGAGGTGGAGGCTCATTGGGATAATGGACTTTGCCCACGGTGCATCATTCTATATTAAATACCCAGTGAATATACTAACTTAAAATGAGTGCCTTTTGTATATTCACTTGCTGTAATTATAGTATAACTTTTTCTGAAGAGTTGAAACATGTGTAATTGTTTAGTTTTTTATCTGCAAACACATTACTAAAGAGGTCAAAACAATGTCAACAGATTTTCTTCCCTCGTGTCTGTGTGTTAATGCAAAAGGAAGGAATAGTATTGAGTGGCATCCCTTCCTTCCCCTTCAATATGATACTGCCTAATAATTCCCCCTCATATCCTTGGTTGGCTAGTGTGTTTTTTCAGGCAGAGCTGCACTCATGGAAACAAAAAGGGGTTGTAAAAATTATTATTCACAGGAGTAGTTGGAAGAGGGGAGGTAGCTAACAAGAAGGGAGGTATCCAAGCAAAAGTGAAATGAAGATACAGCCATGGAAAGAACAAGCATATTTAACATGCAGCAGTCATTTCATCATCTGCTGGGTATATAAAGCCTTCCACTTTCAACATTGTTCACCTTTTTAAATTATGACACACACAGGCTGCTGTTTTCAGAAATAAAAGTGCCTGCAATCACACAGTGAGATCAGTTTTAGAAGCTGCATCATTAAAATTGTTCATGTAAATATTTTGCATATTTATTTTTTGTCTTCACAGCATGCATTTACTGATGAGGAGCAGCACAAATATGTTTTTTAGGTTGCATGTGATTATAGGTTGCTTTAATTTTAATCATCGTAACGAGAATCATAGCAAAATTCTGCTGTGTGACATGCTATTTTGTATTTCAGAGTTATGAGTTTCCATGCGCGCAACAGCATTCAGGAAACACAAGGTGCTCAGGAAGTGAGTGTATGATAGTTTTGGTTTTTCTTTTATTGGTTGTGTACAGCAAGTTTATATGAAAGGACCTCGTGATTATAGTGGGCTTTAAACCACTTTAGTATTGACTTGGTGCCCTCAAACTATGAGTCATACCAGAAGCTGGGCAGTGAGCTGAAAAATGAATGGGATATAAACTAATGCCAAAAATGTTATTTTAAGCCTTCAGATTTTGGAAAACAACAGTAAAATTCAAAGAGAGGGCAATCCCTAATAATGGATGACTTTGAGAGCAAATATTTAGCCAGATTGAGGTATTCAGTTTGCAAAATATCTTGTGGCTGCAGTGAAATGTACAGATTTACAGTGCAAGAAATAGCTCAACAGAAAAATATAAATGCTACTCTGGTAACACATGTGTCCAGAAAGTCAGTAAAAATTGTTGTGTAGATTTCCCTTTCTTGGTATTTCTATAATAGTGTTAAAAAATCTGTGGAATATGATTAATGTTTATAACATTGATTTATGTCCCACACACTCTTCAGCAGAGAGGAACAGAAGGAAAGAGATACCAAGGAGAAAAGTTGTAGAAACAATGTGAAAATAATTTATGCTGTACAGCTGTTGTATCTGTAACCATCCATAAAATACAATTAATTGACTGTATGGTACAAGCATAGGTTATGGATAATTCTCTAGAAGTGTTTTCGTGTACCAAAGTATACTTATTTTTTAATATACTGCTTATGTTGCTAAACATAGCTTGATCATTATTTAATTACATATTGTTTGCTCTTCATTTTACAGGGGACTGTTGTGATGAAAAATTTAGAAGCACCTGATTTAGATCAACCTGGTCCAAACTCGTGGGTAAAGTATAATATACTGAATATATCTCTGGCCAGTGGCAAGCAACTAACAGCACCTCAAGATTTGTTCCTCATACATAATAATGATGACAACAAAACTGCTACAATTACTGTTGGGAAAAATTTGACTGACTTCTGGGGCATTTACTACATAACTTTCTATGTGAGTTGAAAATTTCTGCTAATGAACTAAGCTACATTTTAATATTAAGTATGTATTGTTTCCTTTTGAAATTACTTAATTTTTTATGGTTTCCTTATTGGTATTATTTAAGAACTTGCAAAGATTCTCACATTTACATAAGACAAGACATAATGTCTGCATATGTTGTCAGATTTAGTGATACTACACTGTAGAAGAGGATTGTGTCAGTGTATATTTAGCAGCTGTTTGGATGAGGCTGATTTGATATTTTGGATGGTTGATGCAGCAATATTGTCTAACTTACCAAATTGAGGACATACTACTGCTTAACCATCCGTGGCTAACTGAACACAATCTCTTGCCCTTGATAATTGACTAAAATAAATGTAGTCATTACTTCAGTCAGTTGAAATTTGGTGTTGATGGACTACATACAAGTCACTGTTATGGGTCTAGCTTGTCAATTTTATGAAATTTGTAGAGATGGCTTTTTAATAGTACATGTACCACCCTATGTTCCATCTTCACTACTAATACAAGTAAATGGAATATAGTTTCAATATTGGTCAGATGGTGAATGCTCTGTGTCTGGCCCAGCTGGTCAATCTGGTTCTGTAGTATAGACCCATTTGCAGTGCACACCCAGACAAGTGTAGAATGTGGGTATGATAAGGTGTGTCCCACCTGTACTTGCCATTTATACAAGGTGGCTTTCAGGTATAGAGTTGGTTAGGGCATGGCTATGGTGGCCGTGTTTGAAGCTTCTGCATAGTTGTGGGTTTAAACATCTCTGGTGAAAATTGTGCTGCAATAAATAAATACATACATTGTGTGATCACAAGGCTCATCAGCAAGCAAAGGATGGCATTACTTGACTGCTTAGGGTTCAGTTCGTGGGTGCCTATCATATTGACTTTGTTTCCTTGTGCAGAAACATCAATTAGGCTTACTGGATTATTATAGTTAAATATTCTAGGACGTTCATAAGTTGTAAGTGCCAGTAGCCAATTAGCGTTCATCACTCCTAGGTGTCACAGTGATGTATGAACCACACTTAACTTGGTTTAACCAGCGATGATTATTGTTATTGACCCTCTGCACTACAATAACGTTAGATAGAGATACAGGTACTTCTTGATGCAGTAAGCAGCAACATCTGAATCAGTGCATTGTGTGGTGGTAGCATCCATGCCAGAATGATGCTATGCTAACCTGTTACACTCTTTAAATGAAGTATGTGAAAATTCAGTAATGTTTTATAAGTTTTTGCCAATTTGTTTACAAAGTTTAATTATTTTTTGTGAAAGGGAATGAAGTGTGCCATAGCAGTTATGGTAAATTAATTTAAATTTAATTTATTATTATAATTATTATTATTATCATCATCTTCTTTGTAATAAATTATGCAGAAAGAATTACCGTATGATGTTTAATGAGGATTTTAACATGACATAAATTCAGTGAGTATAAACAGTAGAGTAGAGAAATTTTGGTACCTCTTAACATTAGGTCTTGAGAGCCAATGAACGTGAAGTGAGGTGAGTATGGAGTAACATTGGAACGCAAGTAAGGGGAATGGAAGATCCCTGAGCAAACCTGCCGACCAGCAGCATCGTCCAGCTCGATTCCCACATGCAAAAATCTGGTTGCAACCCCACAGAAAAGGGTTGACATCAGTGTACAATAGAATCCTGCTCATCCGAAACTCAGTCATCCAATTTGCGGATGAACCACAACTTTCTAATCTTGTCAGTTTTTTTCAGGACAGCAATTGAAGGTGTTTTGTCTTCCTTTTTTGTCTGGAAACACGTCGGCACCGGATTAAAGTGGTCAAAAGTTCTCCTTTCATTAGAAAGGAGAGGATGTTTCTTACCCCTCTTCTTCCCCTTCTTTTCAGTACTTCGTCACTTCCCCTCTTGCTCATGGTTGGCTGTTGTCCAGTTGCCAGGTGGAGAAGTATTGATCACACACGACCAACTGGAAGAGGGAGGTAGCGAGCGATAAGAACGGAGAACTAAAACAAAAGCGAGATGGAGAATGCAACAAAAAAAAGAGATTTCAACACTAGGAAGATGGTTGTTGACACAGAGTAGCTGTTGATCATAAACGAACTTCTACATACATAGTTTATGTATTATTTATGTTGTTCCACATTTAACTAGCTTTATAGGAACACTTAATTGACTGTACATGGTTACAACAGCAACTACCAGTTTCTTCTTGAGTCCTTTGAACCAGTCACTTTGATGACCATCTTGCTACCACTGTCCACCCCACATTAGTAACCTACACAATCTGTTATGGCTCACCAGTTTTACCAACCTTTCCAATATCACTACATCTCCCTATTTATTACACTTTTAAGAAATAATACACACATTAAAGTTTTAAATTTACTTTAGTGCACAATTACTTAAATAACTAGGTGCCTTGATAGTCCTTTGTGGTCTCGACTTCATTCTGACATTTTGTTGTTTCCTCTACTCTTTAAATGAGATAATTTGTACAGTTGCAAACCCTTTATTATGAACTCCTTGTCCTAATGTAAACCTTTGAAAGTCTTTATCATGAACTCCTCTTTCTTCTGATATATTTAGTTCCACTGTTACAACTCTTTGTCCTCCTATTCAGTAAGGCTGCACATTACGTGTCTGTTTAACACTCACATTTGTTTGTGTACGTCCCCTTTGAACTTTCTTAGGTTAAGCGTATTTCTTCTCTTTATTCTCCCTATCTCATCCTCAATTAGGACAGACTTTGGTGCGTCACACTTTTGTATCACTTTAGCAGGGTTCCAAATGCCTTGATCATGGTACACCACATGTTTGCCCTTTTCAAATCCTGCCATTCTGGGTTTGGTGTTCTTGTCATAACAAGCCTTGTTCTGGGAATCATTTTTAACTATGGTTCATAGAAATTTGTTACAACATTAGGTTTTAATAAGTTATCATCATGGATAGGCAGTGTTGTTCTTTTTCTTCAACTGCATTTTAACTTGACAGACTAAATTGTAAGCTCAACAATGGTGTATTTCAATATTCTAGCAACATCATATTGTTGTCCAGGTTCTCCTCTACACTTTCCTTCATCATCCGTTTGCAAATTCGTACAGCTTGTTTTGCTTGACCATTACTCCAAGAGTAGTGTGGGCTTGAAGTTTGGATGTAATAACCATAGTCTGTGTTCTGAACTGCTTTATTTGTTGGGAATTAAATGGCATGTTGTCTGCTCTCAAGGTGTTAGATATGCCATACATTGAGAACATAACTTTTAGTTTGTTTATTATAGTATGTGAATCCTTGGAGGACACAGGAACCAATTCCATCCATTTGGAATGATAGTCACAGAGTACAAGGTAAGACTGTGTATTAAATTTATTATGTTGCATGCCATCTTCTGGAATAGTAATTTCTGTGGTTCCTGTACAATCATTGGCTCTTTTGGATTTTTTGCAGCTTATTTCTCACATAGCCTACATTTGGATACAATGTTCTTTATGTATGTGTACATACCTGCCCAATAGGATAGCATTTTTGGCCTGTCCTTAGGTTTTGATATGCCGAAATAAGACTGGTGTAGATGTTCCAACTTAGTTTGTTCTAATGAAGTAGGTACAAAGACACGCTCACCCAGGAACACTAAAACATCTTCAACTACGTTCTCATTTCAGAAGTTAAAGTAAAATTTTGCAATATCAGGTACGGTACTCTTGTTTTGGAGTAAAACAAGGTACTTAACTGTGTTAAGTTATATAACATCACTTTTGCCATGTTGTTTAAAAGGGCTTTTTTTTTTCATCTCGCATATTGATAGAGTGCACCACTTCATTCAATGAAACATCGTCACTTCCAGGAGCTTTAGAACATGCCCTACTGAGGGCATCTTCTATAAGCATTTGGATCCAGGAATATAGACAAGGTTGATTCTGTACAAGCTCAAATTAAGTTTAATACATTGTAGTCGCTTGGATTAGATATTACAAATTTCTTTCTTCATTAGTGAAACCAATGGTTGATGTTCTGTTTGAATGGTTACATCGTGACCATAGAGGTACTAGTGAAAATGTCTATATGCAAAAAGAACTGCGAGGAACTCTTTATCGATTCAGCCATAGCTAATTTCTGTCTGTGAGAGAGTCTTTGATGCATAACACACTGGCTTCTTGTCCTGTAAGAAAACACATCCATTTCCCTTCTTTACTACCATAGGTTTGAATACTAATGGGTTTACACTGATCAAAAGTTTGTAAAACAGGTTCAGATGCTAGGACAGTTTTTTATGAATTGACGCGTGCCATTTAAACAACTAATCTATTACCATTACAACTCATTGCTAAGGCTCCTACTTCCACCACTACAGACATGACAAATTGCCTACCCTACAGGCAACAGGCAGTTATGAGAGATTCTCTTTACGTGGAGGAGACGCAACCCGGCAGGCATCCCTCCCCCTCCTACACTGCACTGACAGCCAACAAGCTGCCCAGGCCTCAGGCAAGGCCGAGCGCTACCGACGAGGCACAAAGCAGAAACAATGACCAGAGTATTCCCACGCCAACCAGGACAAAAGGACGTCACGCCCACCCTGCAGCCTGCGCCCGCAGCCTACAAGCTTCCACTATATAAGTCCAGACGCTGCCGGGCATGGATAGTCATTCTTGTTCCATCTCTCGCGACATCCCACAGCACTGCTTCCAGTGCTGGTACCTCCAGAGATTGTCGAAGCTTTGAGTATTCCCCCTGTGGCTACTTCACCATCAACAACCAGTCAACCCAACAACCAGCGAACACGCTTACCAACACCGTTAAATTCACTTTGTCTCCTCAAGACATTTTTGTTAGAACAGTTAAATGTATTATATATTTTCTCGTTTCGCTAATTCTTTTCCGTTCTCCATTAGAACCAGGTCGCCTACACCTGGACAGCATAGTAACCTTCAGCACTTAATCGCCTGGTAGGAGGTAGCACGTGTCGCATGTTTAACCTTCAGCACTTAATCGCCTGGTAGGAGGTAGCACGTGTTGCATGTTTACTAAGGCTTCAATAAACCTACTTTTGTTTCCTCCCTTTCGGCTTTCATTTCTTATTGTATCTGTCTGTTTGCCTGCTAGATACAGATTGCTACATACACCCTGACAAGAACCAGGGAATTTATAACATCCAAATTAACTTCAGCCATGGGTGCCCTTCAGGGGTCCGTCATATTTTCACACATCTATTAGACAGCCATCTGTTGCTTTCCAACTACATCAGCATTGCTTCCAGTCCCAGTGAAGAGGAACAGAGGAACCACAATGTCTAGTAACACTTTCACCCATAGAGGGGCTACAGTCTCTGGCTATTTGCCTTATCCTAGAGCATTGCTGCCAGCGCAGGGATATTACGTAGCTTGAGACCTGCCGCCCATTCCTGTGTGGACACACATCCAGTGGCAGCATTGGTGACCCAAACACCACCCTGTATCTGATCAGCCTGCATAGCGTGGGGGATCAGTGGAGACTTTACAGAGCCTGGTCAGCAAGCCAAAACCGGACTGACGTAAATTGTGTTTAGTTTATTCACGTCAAGGTGTACCTAGTCTACTGTGAGCAGAGGCTCAATGCGTTACAGCCATAGGCACAGCCGAAAACGCAGGGAACGAAACACAGCGTTCCTTGCTTTCAGGCAGCTGAGTGCACTTGCACCTCTCACGAACGAAAGGCTGGCAGAACGGGACCACGCCGCCGAACTCAGTCACCAAGCAATGATGTTCGGGTGTAATCCCGAACATCATCTCCAGCAGTAACTAGAACGACGGTGTTCGTAAAATTACGACACCCCTTGTCTAATACTGTCTATATAAACTAAACAACCCTGCTTTTGGTCTAGCAGACAAAATCCTCGACCATCGTGCATGTTAGTCTAACTAGGCACGTATCAAGAGATTTTCTGGTGCCCAACGTGGGTTTTCAGACGAATAGCTATGCGCAGTAAATGGCACAAACTGGACCAACCATACCCCGAGAAATAAGGGTCGAAATGATCAGTCAAGGAGACTTCGGAGAGTCCTCAAAACACCCCATTGTACCCTTAACAGCTACCATGTCAGACGCCGAGGTCAATGCCGCTATCCGCGAAAACTTCAACAATGAAAACGAAGTGTCCAGCTAACAGTGTAGCCATACCGACTGTTCAGGCCATTTCACACTAAAAATAGAATCCACCTACTGTTCTGAACTCTTTCATTATGCCTGCATAGGCTAGCCTGAAGAGGTCCAGGATACAGACAATTAAGTACCGCTTGCCGTCAATAACCCACGAGTTTCTGCAATAAAATTACGTGTCCCGGCTGAGGCATAAACTGCATCAGATGCACAACATGCAGTGAACCCTATCACCATCTATGTACAAGGTGGCCCGACGAATGTATCTCGATTGTCTACCAGTGCGAGAGATGCCTAAGAAAGCACATCTCTCACTCCCGCAGAGCCAAGCCATCCCTTATATATATACAACACGGAATGGCACCTGGCCATCCAGCAACTGGTATAGACGAAGATATCCAAATTACCAACTTTGCAGGTCGCCCACACGAAGATCCAGTAGCATTCACGCAAGAATACAAAAAAGAATTCAAAGAAATGGACATGCCACCTTATCAGTGGGTCGACCAAGCCCAGCTGCATTTGAAGTGCCTTACCCTCACATAGTGGGAAAGATACAGAGAATTCTTAATTGACTTGAAGCAGTTCAGTAACAGGATAGCGGCGGAACTCACTGGCGAGGAGGTGTTGGCTAGACTAACGAAGCAGTTTTACAGCCAGGACATGCATGAAGAGTCAGAAATATTCATACAAATCAAGGTACTGATAGACCACCGCCTTTTCCCGGCAGAGAAAGTCTAAGAAAATTGTGTATGCTTCATAGCTCGAATGCTTTTATCGAAGCTGTATAATTTTCTACAAGCCTCGAAGCCACATCAATAGTAGAGCGGATAGAACGTGCACGGGAAACAGAGTGCAATTACACAGAGCAAGCCGAGCTAGACTATAGGCAGGCAGACACGGGAAAGGAGGGGAGAACACTGACAGGCCACGTGCTTAGCCCAACACTGCCTGAAACCTTGACCTTGTCTTCCTGTCCCCGCTATCAGATGTTGCCAAAGTGTCTGGATTACGCCGGCTGACATCACGACAGAGACTGCCCCACGAAGAATGAGAAGGCATATCCGGAACTAGAACAAGGGGATAAGAACTCTCAATCTCAATTCAAAATTTAACAAAAGTTTTGATTCCCGTGGAATGCGCAATGCAGAGGTCCACCTTAATAAAGGAAACACAGTGGCAGTGCTAGACTTGGCTGCCATGTGAAATTTTATAAGGAGCGACCTACTCACGCTACGCCAACAAGCCCAACTGACCCCTGTTAAAAGTAAGGTCAGGCTCTCACAACTATATCCCTTCCTTCAGGTCGAAGAAGGCATAAAGTTATCGATTGGTATACTTAATAAGACATCCCACGTTAATTCTATATCTACGCCCCCTATAGGGGAATCCATGACATTGGGGCAAACATGGCTACTTCCACAGCACTGCATCCTTGATTATGGACAATGTCACCTTCAACTGGGAAGAGACAGAGGAACCTTCATTAACGGCGAAGGCAGGCAGCCATAGCTGCCCTTCCCCGGCCCCCATCCGCTGCCAACAGTTGCTGATAGAAACTAACGAGCCGGCCCTAAATCACCAGACTAAAAGCCAGGCCCGAAGAACCTGTTGACGTCATACGCGGCCTCAGTCTGAAGATGCCCCAGACCAAGAGTTTTGAGGTCACCAACTTCCAAACGATGCCCTACGACCTCAATGGCAGCTCTGGAAGTTGAGTCAAAGCAAATGAGGATTCCCAAGGCCCGAACCGTGGAACCCAACAGGGAGCTATCCTATTCTCCACCCGGGAGAATAGAGAATCAACAATGTCGAGGAGCAGTCTCCTTTAGATCCCTACCCTCGACGTCAACCAGTTTTGGCCACCGAGTCATTGTCAGATCTGACCGGGCCAACCTTATAGCACCAGAGTGTCTTGGCGAAGTCCCAGAGATAAGGAAAACCGCCCAATACCCCTCTGGCCAAGTCGAATTAACAGATAGATTCAAACCACAACGGTGAAGGAGATGGAAGCATTCCGAGCACCTTCCGTCCCTCCTGGTACAACTCCCAAGTCAGAAATTCAGGATGTACGAGAATTCACGAGGCTGGTTTTTGATGCCAAGAAGCTACCATACCCTCCACTGGGCCGCCAACAGGCGAGCACGCCGTGGACGCAGAACAAGCACCTACCGCTCTACCTGGTACAACTCCGAAGCCAAAGATCAAGGTCATCCCTACTTCAATGACGTCGACCTCTGGCTTCGAGGAGGAAGAACCGCCACATGGGACGTTGATCTCTGACAAGAATGCTCCATCCCAGCAACAACCAGTCATGCAGGACAACCCGCCTACCAGGATGTCAAGCTGCCACGCCGGAAGTGCTCCGCCTCAAATACCTGCAATGCAGGAACTCCGGCTAACCTGGACGTCGAGCTCGAACAAGATGTGTTCTGTCACCAGGTCCTGCGATGCAGGAATATCCACAGACCTAGACGTCGAGCTGTGTAATTGGAAGTTCTCCGCTGAGCCATCTTGCTACGCAAGAAGCAACTTTCATGCTACCATCTACCCCTCAACAGGCACATCACCTGCAGTAGAGATCGAGGTGAATCTCTCTTTCACAGTCTTGCCCCAGGACATGGCCACTGAGACCTTTGATGCTGCCCATGACCAGGCACCGTTACAAGCTCTGCTACCTGCAGCCAGGGTTAAGATCTTTCTCCCTCACACTGCGCAGTCAAGAGATACATCCTGCCCTATGGGTAGGAACCCGTGCAGTCAGTGTGGAGTACCTGTTACTGCCCCGCACTGCCTCAACGTCCCTTGAACGAGCGCCCTCCCAATTTGATGCGGCAGAAGCAGACGCCAGAACGCCCTAGACTACTCCACAACGCCTGATGCCCCCACGTACTGCCAAGGTCGCTCTTACGCCTGGCCGGTACCGGGAATCGTCATGTAGACCCACAACCTGGTACATGAGGCCGTACCCCATGCACACTGCCATTTGTCCAAGGGGGAAGCCCGCTATAGGTGAGACCGAAGATCGCCAGTAATACGTGAATATTAAAAACTGTGTAGTAGCCGTAAACCGCTACTATGTGCACGTGGAAAAAGGACACATTATAGACAGATTATGTGCACCACATTAAATTTTGCGGCAAGCCAAAGACGGTGACGTAAGCAGAACAATCACATTTAGGCTGAATTAAAAAGTATCCAGTACTAATACAACTATAAAGAACCAACAAGGTAAATGCAACCATAATTAGTCACTCAACTATGTACTAATTAACTTTTTAATGCAGCCGTAAAAAGGTGTACGTCTGTAACTTTTTATAGACATGTTATGACTCAAGGCTCCGATGTTTTCAGTGGCCGATAACCCACTTAAGTAAGCAGCAGTACAAATAGATGCTCACCACAGTGAAAGTAATGGCTACTATAAGTGAATCACTACAAGACACTCACCACAGTGCCAGTGATTAAGTTAATGACAGAGACTTCAGTGTAACAATGACATTTTACCTTTTTATATTATTTTAATATTCATCACTTAAATCTGACTTGATATGTATAAATGTCACACTAGATTTTTAAAGTGTACTAGTGAAGATTACTTACATGAAAAATGGCGTCGTGTAAGAGTGTATTTTCAGCACTTACTATCGTGAACATTCCTTAGGGACTTACCTTGAACATTCCAACAAAGATACAACACAATGTACATACTAGCTGTTAGACCTATGATATAAGATGGACTCCCACAAGGGACCGTTAGGTTAATTTTTTCTATGCTTTTTAGCAATAAATCTGATTTTATGTATAAGCACAGAATTATATATCGTAATACATTTTGAATGTGCATATGTGAAGATCGCCTACAAGAAGAATGCCATTTTGTAGGATGGTATTTTTATATTAAGCTTAGTATACTTATATTTTGCGAGTTCTTTTGTTTGCAATATCTTGTGCATCTACTCAGTATAAACTCGAAGATGCTGAGCGTGCATGCTCTCCAAACCTGGTGCAAGATATTTTTTAACTTCTATTTTTGAGTGTTTATGTCTATTGTATTAAGTGACCAACGTGCACACAATTTGCCACAATAGTCATGCATCTAGTGTACTCGCTTTGTATTCGTTTAGCCGGTCAACCCAGGTAGTGAAGTGCCTGTGGTTGTCCACCTCGCAATCTGTCACACGTAACTATTTAGCTTGCTGACAGATACAAGGTTCCCTGGAAATATTTTCCACTACTATCCTGGTGCTTCCTACAGTGAGTTAACATGGGAGCAAGCACTAGGTTAGTAGTGGCGTTTCCCCGCCTTCTGCAAGTAAGACTTGTACATACTTTTAATGTTTCATCATTTTTAATCCCTTCGCTTTGATGTGCCATTGTTCTATATAATTTTTCTTTTCGGTTTTAATGTATAATTCCTTTGTAATAACCACCATCATTATGCTTGTTTATGTCAATGGCACGCGTAAAAATGTAGGCCGGTGTGACATCTGACACACACAACTTCCCTACCCAGTAATCTTTGCTACATGGGGGGAATACACACTCTCGCCGCATCAGCAAAGCCGCGTCACCAGGGCTAGGGTCAGAGAATGTTGCCTGGCTGCAATAGAGAGCGAGAATCAAGGTCGCCGGCTGGATGCCCAGAGGTCACAGAACACGTGCCGTTATAGCAGTCAGGCTACCCAATCTTAAGGGTCCCGCCTACCTGTCTGAAAATTTTTTCCTTGCTATTTACCTCATTACTTCTACCGATGCCTAGATGCCTACCATGATCTTCTAGACCTTCAAGAGAAGGGACCTACGCCCCTCTCTGCCACCTATTCCACGATGAGTCTTCATGGCAATGGCGGTGGTTAGGGGGTGGATTGATGTGTGCCGCTTATACAACTAATCGACTTCGATTACAACTTATCGCCAAGCATCTACTTCCACCACTACAGACGTGAGTGATACATTGCTATATAAGTCCAGACGTTGCCAGGCACAGGCAGTCATTCTTGTTCCATCTCTCGTGATATCCCACAGTACTGCTTCCAGTGCTGGAACCTTCAGAGATCTTCGAAGCTTTGAGTACGCCCCCTGCGGCTACTTCACTGCTGACAACCAGTCAACCCAACAACCAGCGAACACGCTTACCAACACGTTTGTAACTCACTTTTTCTACTCAAGACATCTTTATTAGAACAGTTTAAATTATTATATGTATTCTCATTTAGCTAATTCTTTCCCGTTCTCCATTAGAACCAGGTCGCCTACACCTGGACAGCGTAGTAACCTTCAGTACTCAATTGCCTGGTAGGAGGTAGCACGCATTGCATGTTTATTGAGACTTCAATAAACATACTTGTGTTTCCTACCTTTCTGCTTTCATTTCTTAGAGTATCTGTCTGTTTGCCTGCTAGATACAGGTTGCTACGTATACCCTGACAAGAACAGGGAATTGATAACATCAAAATTAACTTCAGCCATGGGTGCCCTTCAGGGGTCCATCATATTTTCACACACCCATTAGACGGCCATTTGTTGCTTTCCAACTACCACAGCATTGCTTCCAGTACCGGTGGAGAGGAACAGAGGAGCCACTACTACTAGTATCACCTTCACCCAGAGTGGGGCTATAGTCTTTGGTTATTGCCTTATCCTACAGCATTACTGCCAGTGTCAGAATATATTGTAGCTTGAGACCTGCCACCCATTCCTCTGTGGACACACATCCAGTGGCGGCACTGGTGACCCAAACAGCTCCCCGTCTCTGATCAGCCCGCATAGCGTAGAGGATCAGTGGAGACTTTACAGAGCCTGGTCAGCAAGCCAAAACCAGACTGATATTGTAAATTTTGTTTAGTTTGTTCACGTGAAGGTGTACCTAGTCTACTGTGATCAGAGGCTCAATGCCTTACAGCCATAGGCATGGCTGAAAACGCAGGGAACGAAACACAATGTTCTTTGGAGCCAGGTAGCTGAGTGCACTCGCACGTCCTACGAAGGAAAGGCCGGCAGAATGGGACCGTGCCACCGAACTCTGTCACCAAGCAGTCGCGCCTGCTTCAGTTGTAACCCCGAACATCATCTCCAGCAGTAACCAAGACAACAGTGTACGTCAATCACCTACACCCCTCGCCGAATACTGTCTATCTTAACTAAACCACACCGCTTTTGGTCTAGCAGACAAAATCCTCGACAATTGTGCATGTTTGTCTAACCAGGCATGGGTCAGTCTTAACACTTTTACAATGAACACTTGGGAGTCACATAAACTCTGTGTCGCCGTTGAGCAAATTTTGCAATGGAGCAGTAATTTCTGTAAGGATTGGGATGAAATCTCTTAGTTAATTGATTAGGCCTAGAAAACGTTGAAGCATCTTGCATACTCTTGGAGGTGTCATAATTTGTGGTTGCAGTGACTTTACTTTGGCTGGAATAGCATTACCAACTTTTAAAGAGTCACCAACATATTTGACTTCCTGCACCTTGTACTGTAATTTTTTACATTAAATATAATATTGCATTTCTATACCCTATGTAGTACCTGCTTATGTATCCTGTCATTCGTTTGTTCATCTGCTGTGTAAATAAGCAAGTCATCAACATATATCATAACACCATCAATGTCACCAAAAGCATCCATGTTATATTTTTTAATGACTTCTGCTGAGATGCTTAACCCAAATGGTAATCGTTTGAACTAATAACAGCACAATGGAGTGGAAAATGTACAGTATGAAGAACTTTGCTGGTCCAATTCTATATGCCAGAAAGAGTCTTTTAGATCAAGAACACTAAATTATCATGCATTTTTAGCTTTGCAATCACATCTCTGACTTTAACAAGTGCAGTATGTAGGTCTTGTGCATTTAGGTCTCAAAGAGCGATCTGGCTTTCCTATAACCACTAGTCGACTGACCTATTCTGTTGGAGAGGTGCATTTTGCTATGATGTTTCATTTACACAGGCTATCTCGTTCTGGTTTAAGTCTGTCTTTGATTACGAATGGTATTCTGATTGGTGGTTTGGATGTAGGAACACAGTTATCTTTCAATTTGAGAGTATAGTCATTTTGAAACTTAACAATGTTTGAGAAGACCTCTGGATACTGGGAGACTGTATTGTTCTTTGTGATCTCAGTTACTTCAACTTTATTCACCATATTTCGACTTAGCAGCCCCATCTTCTCACACATATTAAGTCCTAATATAGGAGCAGATTCTTAATGTACAACAATAAAAGTTTCACGCGAACAGGCACCATTTAGAGACAGGTGGACATCAGTGCATCACTTAACCTTGATTTTAGAGTTGTAGTATGCTGCCAATGATAGGTTTTCTTTCTTGAGTTGACTGTTTTGGGGGCACATTGTTTTAAAAGGGAAAATGTTTTTAGGGGTAGTATGTTTACACATACTCTTAAGTCGAGCATGAATGTACATCAACTGCATTTTCTATACAAAATGTTTCAGTCCATCTAATTGTTGCAATATGACAGTTTCCATTGTGTTTATACATCAAGCTACAGTAATAGTCTTCCATTTCCTGATCGGTATTTCTGTTAGTACACTCTTCAGAATCCTTTAACTTCACTTACTCTAAAGTTCTGGGGCTTTCCGGCTGAACTTGAATTGCAAACCTTTGCAAAGTGATTTCTACGGCCACATAATGAATATACCTTTCCTCTTGCAGGACATTTCAATGGGGTCTTTTACAAGGTAATAACCACACCATTTACACTGAATTTCAGCCCTTGTTCCTGTGTATTGGGATGTTTTGTGAGACCTGGAGACATACTTGTTTTGTAGAACTTTGTCTCAACAACATTCATGTAACTTGTGTCTAGCTGTGATGGTTGCATTTCTTGATTCACTTGGTTTGCTTTAATATATGCTGTTCTAAATTGTTGGATTGTTTCTTCCAACTCCAAGTGTCCCGACTTAATTATTTTCTCTTGAGTAATTCTGTCTCTCACTCCAAAAACAATACAACCTCTTAGTAGCTCATCTGGGTGTTTGAGTTTGCAGTCCCTTGCCAACGTTTTCAGATCTGCTAAAAAATTGTCAAATCTTTCCCCTTCCTTCTGCTTCCGAGAGTAGAATATAAAGCGTGCGTGAAGTATGTTCTTCTTTAGGTTACACTATATGTGGGACTTCAAAAGAACAGTTTCCAAAGTCTTGTTTTTTCCTTCATCCTCTATGCAGGTAGCAGTATTTTATACATCAAGGGCCTCCTCCCCAACCATATTTAAGAAAATTGCAATCTTCCTTTGTTCATTTTGGGCTCTTTAATCAGAAGCGACCAGATATATTTTGAAGGCCTGCCAAAATTTTTTCCAGTTTTCTCTAATCTTTCCCTCTAAATTTAATTTTGCCGGTATATTAAAAGCACTCGCTACCTTTAACACTGTTACACGACTTAAACATCAAATACAGTAAGCCATGTCTAGTTACACCATTCACACACATAATCCTACCGACTGCACCATGTATTATTTATATTGTGGTACATTTCACTAGCTTTATTGGAACACTTAATGGACTGTACATGGTTATAACAGCAACTACTTGTTTTTTCTTGAGTCCTTTGAACCAGTCACCTTGATGGCCATCCTGCTGCCACTATCCACCCCACACCATTAACCTACACAGTCTGTTATGGCTCACCAGTGTTACCAACCTTTACAATATATCACTACAGTTTACGTTTCAAACTACAGGCAATTAAGTCTGCTGTTCTGTGAAATAAAAATGCCTCCAACTGCGCAGTTTGTCTCAAATTAGAAGCCATAACATTTAAATGGTGCAATAGTTTTAATGTACAATGTTTACCATTTTAGGCAGATTTGAGGCCTGCTTTTTTATGCTAATTTTTATGGTTATATCAATGGTCCAAAAGAAACAGTAAACAAACTGTCTTGTCGGGCAATGAATTTCAGGCCAATTCAGAGCTCAGTTTATATGATAATTTTCACCTTTATTGTGGTGAATAATTTTAACTTGAACACGCATACTTTTCTAAATATTTTTACCTGTATAATAAAGTCTTATTTTTACAGTAAACAATTAATAAACTGTTTTGTCGGGCAACATCTTTTACGCAAATTTGCAGCCTGACCATTATGTTAATTTTGCTGCTAACCAGCATTCATATGTGCATTTCTTAAGAATTCTTTTATTCCAACATGCCTTCCTTTTCAAATATTTACGTTTCACTAGTAAAAAAATTTAATTATCTTATGTAAACGGTAAACACTGTGTATCATTAGCCATCTGCCAGGTAACAACCATGAGAGGTAAGCACGACTCGCCTAACTGTAATTTTTTATTATCCGACTCTCGTCCCCTACATTATCACGGATAATCGAGGTACTACTATAATTCCTATTTTGTGAAATATCCTTGACATCTCATTCCAGCCTACATCTCATCTCAGGTTTAGCAGTCTGTGTAGCCACTTCAGGACTGGCATGCAATTCAGCATATCTGAATGCCTGGAAGAATGGACTAAGTGAGTGAATAACAGAACTGATTAGCTCTGAGGAGATTCTTTCCTATGTTCCTATTTGTAAAAAGTGTGTCATAAGTGTTTAATTGGGGCTTGTGATATTGTTGCAACTTACATGGGATAGGAGATTTGAGAGCAAAATTTTTAAATTGTGACTTAGGGTATTATTATAACTTACTGCTACGTATGAGTATACATGCATATTGTGGAAGATATTTGTTGAAAGAAACATCTGGGGAGGGGTAGAATATTGAAATTGGAACATGGAGGAGTGGGGTATTATAATTATGTATGGAGTATGTAGCATTGCAGCTAGATATATATGATTAGTATATTTGGGAAGTATTTCAATTGTCTATATTTCAGTCAAAGATAGTAATTCACGTAATATGTAAAAGGTTGTGGCAATGACAACTTGTTTATATTTCATATATTTTTGTTTTTCCAAATTTGTTATTTTTCTTTCCTCGTTTCATCAGTAGTAACGGATGTAAACAACAACTGATGTCAACAACAGACATCATAGGATGATAGCGCATCCTTTCCTTTCCACTGGGTTAGCAAACTAGAAGCATCGCCACCGCAAGGCACAACATGGTGAAACTGGTGAAACAAGGAAAATAACACATGTCACCTTTGGTTGACATGAGCTTGAAGACAATATGTTTTCAATGAGGAACCTTTCTACCAATATATAAGGAAGCGCGACCTTTCTCGGGTATCACAACAGTTCGTTGCAGAACAATCGTTTGTCAGCTGTCAGTTGGACAGCCTGCAGCGTGTGATCACGTGACTTGCACCGACCAGCGCCCATGACTTTAACCTTCTTTTGTATTTGGACATTTAAAATATCTATTAAATTTATTTTCCGTCAATACAAGGAGTCAGTAGGATGCCATGAGAGAAAAGTAATGATTCTCTCATGTCTTCGTGACTCTCAAAGTGAGAAGCTTTGTTTTGTATATGCTGCAATTTTTTTTTGTCAGCTTGCAAGTGTCAATTGTTTTGCCGAGATGACAATAAATCTCCAGTAAACATTTAACTTCTTCTTTTATTTGTTGGCAATCCTAGTATCAACAAACTTTCATTATTACATAGTAAAAGTCTCCAACTCACGCTGAGCTAGTCCGTTGGTGTTTACTGAGACAACGAGAGAACAGGACAGTAACCTGTTACAAGTATGCTGGAGGATCAGGAGTAGGGGGGAAATGTCATACTGTGTCATGGCTCTCATGCCACTCAAAAATACTGAGCATGCAGTAGACTGTTTTGGCACAGCAATTCCTTTCAACTGGGTTGTGTTGCTCCATGCATACAACAACCAACCAAGTTCACAACTATATGCTGGCAAATAAATGCATAATATATAATGTTGTAATTATTTAATTACTAAGCACATTATTTGTATGAAATATTCAATGTAATATCGTAAAAGCATTTAGTTTTAAATTTGTAGTTTTATAATTTATTGATGCCACTAGTTTTTTTAATAGTCTGCATTTAAATTTATAAATTGTATTTTTTGTATATTAATGGAGGATTTTATCTTTTAGAGTCAAATATCAATTGAACTACGTCAATATTTCTTATTAGAAATAATCACATCCGACACACATATAGGAATTAGCATGTCCATTAAGTTGACGTGAATGGAAATAGATTTATCTAATTACTTAATTCATGAATTAAGGTTATTGTTAATTAATAGCGACAATAATTTAAATATGAAGTGAAATTTGAAGTATTACAATGTGGCTTTAAATTTTGGAATTATCACGTACTACTATAATGTGGTTAAGGAATTCATTTAAATAGGGGAGGAGGTTAGTTATTATTGCATGTCAACGAGAGTCTGGACCGGACTGGTACCTGCACCAGGGTCATAGTTTGTTGAAATTGTAACCAAACCGTACTTAAGGAAATATTTTGAACATACTCCATTGCTACATTATGTCGTCACAGAAAACCAAGTCTGAGGCATGAAACAAACATGAAAATGAGCCAAGAGTGGCTGTACTCATAATATATAAATGAAACATATAGTAAATCCTACAAGGAATTACATTTTTTATTTATGTATTTTGACTACAACCACTCTTGGTTTGGTTTTCGTATCTGTTTCATGTCCCATACTTGGTTTTCTGTGACGACTTAGTGTAGCAACGATGTATGTTCTAAATATTTTGCTTAATCATACACCTCTATTGCAAGAATCTTTCAAACAACTCAAATCATACTTGTTGACCATATACTGATTTACTGGCGTGATTAAATCACTGGGTTTGCATATGTTTTCAGCACCACTTTATTAGCGAGTAACCACATGCGACCGTACAACATCTGTCTCCCTCCAGAATCTCGCCTTAACTGAGCACGAGCGACACCTTGCTGTTGAAAAAAGAGCTCATTCTTGAGGTCTCTGCCTTGCAGACCACAAACAAAAACACCAACAAGTATGACACATATTTAGTGATTTCTTAAATTCTGAATGCTATGCATCATAACGTATGACTACCTATGATAAAACTGAAACACAATGACACAAGAAATACATACCTAATAACTGTGAATTGTACATTTGAGCAAGATCAATGTAATTATGCATAAGCCGGGTAATCATTTTCTTTTTATACTTGGAACAATACATAGTTAAACTGTTTTAGCACAGCCATTAATTCACTGCAAGGGGCCATAGCTTTGTAACTGGTATCTTGTAGGCTCCAGTAGAGGTCCAGACAGTAACTACTTGTATCAGACCATCAGTTCTTGAGTGGACCTCTTCAGTGACTCCCATTCGCCAGCATAATGGAAGTACACTGTCTTCTTTTAGCACCACTAATTCGCCTGCCTTTATATTTTCAGACAGTCATGTTTATTTGGCCCTCTGCTAAAGATAGTTCAAGTACTGCTTGGACCATATGTGCCAAAACTTTTGAAGTTTCTGTTGAAGTTATTGCCATCTAGAGAGCAAGCTAAGTTTAACATCACCTACTTCTGGTTCAGGGATATTTATGACAGCAGTGTAAATTATGAAATATCCAGGTGTGCGAGCTGTGGGGTCACTGGGATCATTGGAGAGTGTAACAAGCTCGTCTGAAATTTAGGCAAGCTTCATTTTGGGCCCTCAATGCAATGATCTCTTCATACGTCAAATATGTGCTCCCCATAACTCTGCCTAAGTGGAATTTTAAAGACCTTACACCTGCCTCCCACAGACCACCAAAGTGGGGTGCTCCAGGAGGAATGAAGTGCTACTTTATTTCTTCCTGTGTGGTGTAGCCAAGAATACAGGCCCAATGATTTTCATCTTTGAGAATAATGTACAACTCATGCAGCTTTTTCTGAGCTCCAAAGAAATTGCTTCCATTGTCGCTGTAGATGTTTTCACACCTACCTCGTCGTGACACAAACCTCTTCAAAGATGCCATAAATTCTTGATTGAAAATATCACTAACAACTAAGTGGATTGCCTTTGTAGCCATACAAATGAAGATCACAATGTATAATTTAATCTGAATCTTGCCCTTATGTGCTCTGGATTTTACTTAAATGGGTCCAGTATAATCTACTCCACGGGTAAGAAATGGTCTTGCTGAGTTCACTCAAGTGTTAGGTAATTGATCCATTAGTTGCTGCGAGGTTTCTGCCTTCAATTTTTTACATATAATACAGTGATGCTTTGAGTGAAGGCTCTTCCATTTACAATCCAAAAGAATTGTTATAAATATAAAAGTAACAGCTGAGAATTAGCATGAAGCAGCCAAAGATGTTCCCTTTCGATGACCAATTATGTTGCGTAATGTTAGGAGGTAGAATTTCTTCATGTTTCTTTTCAAAAGGGAGCTTTGAGTTCTGGAGCCAACTCCCAATACACATATTTGTAGGCCATTGCTCAGGGCATGAATTTCACTTGGATATTCTTGCAACTGGGCTATTCTGATACATGTGTGTAATGATTTCTCTAGTTCTTACAGTTCCAGTGGCCTAGTCTTCTGCATGGCATGTGGTAACTTACAGTTATGTGAGAACCTGAGTCAATATGCTGTCAACATTTGGAGCCTGGTTAGCTGGGAAAATTTCTTAATGATATAATCTGGCTTGGTAATGATGAGACTGATTTGAAGTTTACATTCTTCAGGTATATCTTGATTAATAGACTGTGTGCTTGTAGGCCATTGTATGGATCAGTCTCAAAGCCATGATAGACCATGCCATCACATGGTGTTTTCAATAAGCTGATCTGGACAGACTCCTTGTGGAATTATATCAGCAAGTTTCTTTCTTTTGAATTTCTGACACCATGTTAGCCACGAATGTCTTCCATTTTGTACAGGGTGCTGACAGCCAAGCCAGAACTATTGTCAAGTCAGTCCATAGAACAGCTTCATTTATAGTGAGGTTGATTAGACTTCTGGCCTTCTTCAACAATCTTGCTAGCATAAGTGCACCACACTATTCACACTATTCTAGACGTGATGCAGAAATCCCTTTTAATGATGCAACTTTTGATTTGGAACATAGAAGTTTGACCATGGCTTTCCCTTTTTGTTTGTTGACCTCACATAAAGACAAGATCCATAAGCCCATTCAGAAGCATCTGAGAAGCCATGAAGTTGTATTTCATTAGGTGTTCCTGGTGCTAAAATAAATCTGTATATTCTGATATTGTTTAAAATTGGAATCTGTTCATATATAGCTTGTCAGGTTTTACCCAGCCCTTAGGATAGAAGCTCATCTCATCTGTAGCATTGCAGGTTATGTATTTTTTAACTTTTTTAATAATTATTTTTAAATCGGACTTTAGTTGGCATTCCCTTTTGCTTTTGTTAGTGGGTGTAATGTTCAAAATTTTTCTTTGGTGCCATCTGAAGCAGGAGTAGTTCATCAGTTGTAATGGGGGGCCGTATTTTGAGTGGTTAGTGGCAACACATTAATGTTTTCGAATTCCCAGAGTCGTAGCGAGGTTGCATCAATTTTGTGATAAGAATTTTTTTCCCAACTTCTTTTGTAGTTTTCAAATCGTAAGAAGTTTTGGATTTTGAGAGCGATGAAGTTAGCTGCTACATACTAGGGTTTGGCCAATCATAGGCGTACGTGTAAAGTGTTTGCATATTTGGAAGAAGGAGAGGAAGTAAAACACGGCACAAAGGAGGGAGTTGAGCTCTGGATATGTATAACTTTAGATTTTAGTCAGAGGGGAAATGAAGAGCTCAGAGCTGTTGCCCAGGGATCTGAACAAACATGAATACCTGATGTGAGAAGGAAGGGTCTCGCGATTGTCTCACTATGCGAGTGAACAAAGAGTAATTAATTACTACTGTGGCGCTGTTCCAAGTGCTCTTACTTAGTCAAACTGTTTGTGTTTGGGTTGTGAACCTGTGATTGAAGAATGGAGGGTTTAAATAAAACTGAGTAAATATTCTAAAATGGAAATTCATCTCTTTTTATGTTTTTAACTTGATGCCTGGGTTTTATGTAGCGACCGACTGAGCTAGATTAGACTGTAGTGTGCAAGTCGTCACACTTGTGATTTTTTATTATTGCATCATTGACGACTGCAGCGGGGCTATTAACTATCCTTTGCCACACCACACATCCTTATTGGTTCTGCCACAAGTGTTGGATAAATTTTTTATAATTTATAACTACAGAGCTGATCAAACCGAGAGAATTGAATATTGATGCAATAATGGTCACAATCATCTTTGTGGTAAAGTGAGACCTTTGATGATATCCTACTGTATGGCCCACTTTCAATCTAGAATTAATTGGCTACACAATGCCATATCAGTCTAAATGTCCTGACATTATCATTCTTGTTCAGATGCAATGAAATGCCACTCTCCCTAAATTCCTCGGGAATGTTCTATAACAATTCTGCGAAGAGGAAATCTCACCACTATTCATAAGCTGCCAATTCCTGATCTTCCTGATATTATCCGCTCAAATTCGGCATTCTGCAGTATTAGGTGGTCCTTTGATTGTATAATTTTTCCAGGGTGGAGAATGTCAAAGAAGATATCTGCTCCAAGCAAGAGGTCGATGTTTCCTGACTATTTGAATGCTTATTCTGCCTAGTGGAGGTTGGTTGGAATATTCCATTATTGGCAATCTGCATATTGTCCTGGTAAATTAGCAGAAATCTTGGTAGAACCAAACACTCAATTGCAATAATTTAATTTGTTTCATAGGAGAGTAGTACAGTCTTAACACTGTGTTAGATTTCTGCGTTTACCTAATTTATTCCCTGTATCGGGGTTTAATTCTGTTCTTTCTTCAACCTGAAACGCTGCACACATTCTTCAGTAATGAAATGAGATTGGGAACCTGAGCCCAGAAGAGCCCTGCATATTTATAACTGGCTGTATTTGTCTCGCATTTTCACCAGTGCAGTGGCGAGCAGGATCTGCATTTGTGGCTTGATTTTGAGTGAGCAATAACTGAAAGTTGATGAATCTTCTTCTGTTTTTCTTCTCTTAGGCTGTCTGGTTAAACGTGGTCTTTATTCTGTTCTGCAACTGGTTTTCACAATTGCCCTTAAAATGGGGTGCTTGGTCAATGTGTGTGTCAGTGTGTAGCTAGTTATGGTGTTTCTCTGAGCAGGTTTGGCAGGTTCCTGATCCACACTGCCTAATGAAGTGACCGTCATGTAGACAGTTCAATCATATGTAGTTATGTCTTACAAACTCAACATGCTGTTGAATGCTGGCCTTCATGAATTCTTCACATTTGTGTAATGCATGCTGTTAATTGCAAAATTTGCACTGAGTATGGCTAACTATATAAGACTGTCTGTATTGTCTTATATTCTTAGTCTCTGAGATTTGAGGTTTGATGGCTTGTGTACATTGCATAAGTTCTATAGCCATACATCTTATCTCTAAGAATCTCAAGAGTTTGTTATGGGTTGAAAAGTTTTGGGATGAGGAATGTACTTCCCACTCTTTACGAATGGTTGCATCAAGCTTTCCTAACATCAATTGGGATATCAAAAACTCATGCAATATAGTCTTTATATCTGTTGTTCTGATAGCATTGGGATTGCTCATAATTTGGTTGACAAGCAACAGGTGTTCTTTGGTAAGTTTAGCAATTGTCTTAGGTGTGCTGTGACAATTAAATGAGGGTTTTTATACCTACTGCAGACCAAATTCCATGCAATTTGAATATTCTCTCCTAAAACTTACAGATTTTTAATTACTGTGTGGGCATCCGAAAAGAGTGAACTCAATAGGTAATGGATTTCTGGATATGGTCAAGACTGTCATTGTTTACTATTAAGCTACTGAATGTGTCATAGAAGTGAAGAACCATAATTACTCTGCACACTATCATGTGAAGTATTGTGAGATTTACTTATGGACATCAGCATTTTTGTCTTAACATCGTAATAAAGAGTTTTGAAGGATTCTCTTTCTTAGTGTGCACCTCAATTCCTTCACAAAACTCTCAATTCTTCCCAAGCTGACTTGTACTTATTCCAGATAGCAGGAAGCTTCTATAATTATACTTTAATTGCATGCGCATCTGCACCCTTTTCCAAATTGCTTAAAAATGCAGATACGAGTGAGAGTACCCTTAGCAATAAACAGAACTGAACCAGATCAAGTGTGTACATAGCTAGCTCTAGCACGGCTGCTTCCCAAGTGATGCTCGGTCTGCAGGCTGAAATCCATCCTCATAGGTAGACTGGGTAGATGTGTTTGTGCCCAGCAACAGCAAGGATTACTGTCAATCACCCATAAGGAGGGATGGTGGGTGGCGCGCTTATGAACGTTAGAGGTGGTGGAAAATTTTTTTTTTTTTTGCGAATTTTCTTGATTAAATTCTATAATTGAATTAAAAAGTGAATTAATACAAAAATGTTTACCATCAAAAACATTCACAAAAATTGTATATATTTAGAATACACTTGTAGAAACAAATGAAACTTTTCACCCATGAGCCAGTGGTTGTCACAACATAATTGACTGGCAATGCGTAGGCACAAACTTGGGTTTCCCGTCGCACATGTTTCTCCATAAGGGGCTGCCAGCCAATGCTGTAGTAGAAACATAGATAAAGGGAGCAGTGTGGGCTAGGAAGTGGGTGAGTATGTTGACAGCTGCATTCTGTTGTGATTGGTTACCTTGTCAGGGCAAGTGAGGCAGCCGACTTGAAGAGAGCGGGAAGAGAGTGCAAGCAAGAGGGAGCATAACTGGGGCCGGTCATGAATGGTCTACAAGTGGCAGCAGAGGGTTGTTAAGCAGTAAAATAAGGATGAGTTGAATTTAAAAACTGCATACATTAATTTTTTTTTTTTCTGAATATAAACAAAGTTGAATTATGCTGAGAAATGTGGCACACAACCTTGTAGATTTAATATATTTTTATTTCATAAGTTTAAAACATAAAGTGATTTTGTTGCCCTGGCCTAAGATTATTACTAAAGTATTTTTTGAGTGCTACTTTTATTCTCTGATTTTGAAGAATTTATGTGAAATTTATTTACCTATTTTTTGTATGTTTACTTAAAGCATCAAATAGTACATAGTGTGATACTGGCTTAGCACAGATTTCCATCAGCTTTCCAAAATACTTTAGGTGCTAGTAGAAGATTTTCAGTTCATTACTTATACTTCCATAGTATCAGTATCGGATATCATCTGTATTGGCAAAGAAGTATCAGTTTGTACTGGTATCGGTAAAAATCTGTATCGGCTTAGCACTAAAAAGTAGTATGAATTAATGTAGAGATATTTTTTAAGAGTATTTTCTATAACTAACATACCTGTTTATAGAAAATAATTTTTTTAGAACAGTAGAATAATTACTTCTTTTCATTGATGGTGTGTTCTAATTCTATAAACAAAACGAATGCCATTTTCTACCACCTATAGTGCTGGTGAAATCCTGTTTATTATGTAAATTTTAAAAAATAAATGCTATGAACACACTTTGAAATGCTACAAGAAGACAAAATTAATGCTATTTTCCACCACCTCTAATGATCATCCATTGTTGGTCGATTGGTTACCTGCTGGCACTCAAGAGTACACCACGTTCCTGCTGTACCGGCCGTGCAACTGCCGCCACATAGCCACAGGAAGCACTCAGTACCATTATAAATATGCTATACCATGTACAAATCTATTCCGGAAGGCCAATGTTTTAACTCCTGCATCAAATAATTACATGAACGGTATTGTGATTTATAGGCACAATTAAATCACTGGATTTGCACATTCCAGCACTTTCATAATGAATGACTGCATGTGGCCGTACGACACATCTGTCTCCCTCCAGACTCGCTTTTCAACTGACAACGAGCGACCTTTTGCTATTAAAGAAAGAGCACATTCTTGAGGTCTTGGCCTTGCAGACCATAAACAAAAACACCAAGTATTGAGTCTCAACACATAGGGTAAATAAATATAAAGAGATAGGTTACTATTTGGCTATATAATTAAACAGATGTAAATTACATAGAATAACTAATATTTCATGGAAGCATTAATTAAGGTAACTATGTAGGTCAACTAATTTACTGAGAGCTGTGTTCATCTGTTGTTGGAATTGTTCCACCTTGATTAGTATGGAGTATGACAAGTTACTGTGGGTGGCACAGTAGGCTTGTTGGGATGTCCATTTTGGCTGGCATCATATGGAGAAAAACCTTTGTTGCCACTTTGCATTACCCTCCTATTAGTGTGGCATAATGCAACATGGCCTGATTTCCGAGCTGGTTGAAAGGATTCCTGCGTATTACCGGTTTAGGGCAATGTACATCCTGATTACTGCAACTGGCTATCCTGAGTATAGCTCATTTGTGATGGTGCATTCAGACAGGCCTCCAAATTAAGGCCTGGTCTCGCCATCGTAACATTCGGCCAGACTGTGAGTGGGTCTGATTACAAAGGTCTAATTGACAGTGTGCGAGAGCATCAAATGTGCATGACTGTACTAGCTAGGGGATGTCTTGTTAACTGTAAATTTAGCAGATGGTATCTGTACTAATTGAGTATAGCTCAATCTTTTGTTGTTAGGTTCATGTCACACATTCGTCCTCCAAGAAACAACAGATGCTACTGTGAAGGAAATTTTGACATAGAGCTGAATGGCTGTTACATGTTGGGTAGAAGCAGTATGTTCCTTCTCTCTACTGTGTGTTAACCACAGTCTACTGTTGTGTCGTGCATTATGATAGTGTGGGGAAACAAGATTTGCTGTCACTGCTCCTTAAGCTCATGCTTGTCTGTCTGACTCTCACCTTTATGTGGCCTGTGAACTGCTCATACTGATTTTTTTCAAGTCTTATATTTTGCTACCTGTTCTATTTTTTAACTAATTTTTTCATTTCGAAAAATTCCCATATGGCATATGGTATTGTATAATGTGTTGCATTTTATCATTTCAGTTATTGTACATGCACTAACATTCGCCTTATTTATAAATTACATTTTATATCATTTCTTGACTGGGAATAATGCAGTTGCACAAGCTAGCTCAGCAAATTTTGCATATGAAGGTTAGCAAGTTCCTTTTGAATTAGAATGTAGAAATACTGTTCTTATTTTTTTATTGACTCATTCATACTGCCAAACCAAAAAAAAAAATATATCAGTGCTACCTTTTAAAATTTCTGAGAAAACACACACGTCCGTTCTCGGCGGTGGTGGCAGTATTTGGAATGAGAAATGTGCTCAACTCAACCTTCAGAGTCACCGTGTTCTGACCTGTGCTCTGATTGACTGTTGGATGACCATGCCACACTACTTATCCAGTCAGCAATCGTGAGACAAGAGCCAATCAGGATACTTTTCTTTCAGTTCATGTGATGGACAAAATGCAACACGTACTACCCTCTTAGGGCTAATGAACAAAAACTTCCAAGTAACCTCTACATCAAAAATACACTGCACTCTGCGTAAAGAATGCATCAAATATTAATCTGAAAATTATATTAATGACTTACCACCACAACCAAATAATCCGAAACCAAAATACAAAAATGAAAACCTGTAAAACCGCAACATTACATAGCCCCCCTTCCCACCCACCAATTGAAAATAATTTGATGAATATGGTCCAAACCAAAACAACGTTAACTTTGATGTACTATAATTATTGCAACACATTTTCTTCCACTTAATTTTTTAAAAATTCACTATCTTCTCTAGGTTACAACATGACAACAGTACACTGAAAATAAAAACCAAATATTTGTAACAGACAAACATTTTCCATATGACTCATTAAGTTTCTTTTTTTCCCATCTATACTATTTTGCAAAAGTCTGGTTTTTCTCAGCAAACGTAAATACTTATGTTTCAACACAAGAAAACAACTTATCTATTCTTTACAAGTCAATTTTACAGGCACACCATCTGTTATATGACTTCTTGCACAACATATCGTTCCCTCATTTTATGTAACCCATACAAACATGGTCTCCCAACAACTGTTTGTATGTAATTTTAACCATTAATGTAATTTCTTTTGTTCAACAGTGACATTTTCCTTAACAGTTACTTAGTGTGTGAGATGTTAATATAATTAAATCCAAGAAATTTCACAATTCAAAACATGTATGACAACCTAATTTTCCGTTTTATAAAATTCATGTTTTTCTCAAAACTTTTTCATTCTCTACAGCACCTGATACAGTAATCTTGGAGATTTTGGTCACTTTGAACAACCAGGATACATTTAACATTTACACATATTACACTGCATGACTACTGCCAGATCTCTTTCTCACAAACATGCTCCATACAATCTTTACTGCCCAAACCATGGAGTCAGTGAGCTATTTAAAATAACGTTGAAAATTAACCCATTACATCACACTGAACACCTCAATACATGAAGTATAGGGCCACTCCCTGATATAATTTATATAAACTCTAGTCATCCTATGTAAAAACGTACCACCTTAGATACACTGTCATGTCATTGACTAAACACTTTAACATAAAATAAGAGAATTTTTTTTTTCCTTTAAACTTATCTCAATACACAAAAACTCTCACATTGTCCAATCAAAGTATTTATTTAATTAATTTTATTAATATTATTAATTAATTAAATGCACAAGAAAGGAGGTGGATGCAACAGCCAACGAAGATGTCTCGCCCAACGGCATTACAACGTGAATTAAATCAGCCTGCCAGTGTTACAACCTCCAATCAACACAATGCACCTACTCCACCCTGCCCTCAACCAATAGCGAGATTGTTTAACTCGGTCAAGGAAGTACCTTCCATCACAGACGACTGCAGCTCATACTTAGATTCATTGCTAGGGGCGTGTTGGCAGTGGATAGACCTAGAACATCTCAGTTACTTAAAACTCTCTGAGCCCATGCCAGAAGCAAAGTCCTTGTCACAACCGTGCCCCGTTAATAATACACCTCCTACAACGTGCCAAGTACATACCACCGGAGGAAAGGTATTTATTATTGTTATTCTCCTAAAGCCTGTACCTGTGCGAAAACCTACCGGGCCAGTCCCATACAAATGCCCCGGTAGTGTAAGGGAAACTGAATAGAAGCTACCCAGGACAGTATTGGATCACCCCATCTCATCAATCAACCGTTCACATTTTTATTTTATTTTTATTATTGACAGTTGGCATCACGACTCTTGACAGCCATTACAGTGAGTAAGGTCAAGCTCCCTGGGAGGGAGACTTCAATCAAACTCACCTTGGGGTTTGATTCCCCTCCACCACTTCCCAACCCTTCAACGAGTCAGTGTACCACCCAGTCTCCCAACGTACGCAGATCCCCGACCCGCCAGGCAAAACACCACCCAGACATTATCACACTCTGGAGAGAATCAGCACTCTCATCCACCTAGACTTGCTCACCACATTCACAGCGGTCTAGGACTTAAGAGACGTGAGGAGTGCGTCAGGTTCTACTCTACCCATTTGTATTTATTTCTGTATGGGCTCGATTTTTTCTGACAATAACTCAAATGCTTTCTCCATTTTAGGCATTGGTCTTTGTACTATAGTGTTGGGATTTACAGTGTTGCCAATCCATACAAAATTGATTCTTCACCTTCACTGCCACTCATGTTGACCATAAAATAAAAATGTATTCTACAAATTATAATTTGAGATAACCATGTACAATAACATTAAAATTTATTTTTTTTGTACCAAGCTACTTGCATCCTACATATGCCTAGAACAAAATTTTCCAAGAGTAGGTATTTACAGTTTTTTTTTCAAAACTGTAAACACACAAACAGAAAAAAAACATTCTTTCTCCAGTTCTTGCGGTACACTGCGAGTTGCTCTCACGATGTCCCTCTGTGTGGCGAAATGTGTACAGCACATACAGACGCATTTCTTATGTTATGTAGCTGGAAATTAGCATACCTCAGGACACCACATCTCTGCTGCTCTCCTGTAGTCTTGAAGTGTAGCACAATTTCTTTGCTGGGCGTTTTCCTTCCGTCTGCCAAAATTCACAGCTTCCAAAGACTGTAATTCTTGAAGTTCATTCTTCAGCCTCACGTTTGGGTTACCAGGTGTAACGTTTCAA